>PVIC010004620.1:0-51275 GCA_004025085.1 Thryonomys swinderianus
GTCTCCACGCCCAGCATTGTATGTGGTTACCGGGGATCGAACTCAGGACCTTGCGCTTGCAAGGCAGGCGCCGGAACCACTGAGCTAATCCTCGGGCCCGAGAAATCATTGTTTTTTAAGCCATGAGAAAGTTTCAAGCTCTTTCCTACAGAAACACAGTCAGTGTGCTCTGAAAGTTCTTCCCCCCTCTGTGGCTTAAGCCAGCCCCAGGCCGGTCATCCTGGATTTAGAAATGTTTCTTCTCTCTTGCTCATTTTGCCGTCTTTTTCTTCATGGTGCCACTTCTTACCCTCAAGGGTCAGAATCGAGGAGACAGAAGATTCCCAAAGATGAGCGAAGTCTTAAGCTGGCCGGGGCAGTCGTATGTTGTACCGGAGCCTTCTCTGTGGGACGGTCTCCGGCTCCTTCCTGGGGTGGGTTTGGGGTTTTCTAATGGACCTTCCACAGGTCACTTTCTCTTTGGAAACCCTTTTCCCACAGCCCGTACCTGCGGGGCGGGGCTGCCTCTCACACCTGCGCTGCTGCCTTCTGCTGCTGTTCAGGTCCTTTCGGGGAAGCCCCTTCGGGAGCGCAAGGGGAGCTCGACGCTCCTGGGACTCCAGGTGAAGGGCTCTCAGCCGTCTCCAGCGGGATGCGGACGTCCTCTCAAACGGAAAGACCAGTTCAGCGGTCTTGTATGTCACCACCTTTGGTGAGGAGGAGACCCTAATTTCTGTAATTTGCAAAGTGTCGGGGATGTATTAAGTTCTCCAAGATGTTCTCAGGAAACTTTTGTTCCTTTTTGTTCAAAGATGAAGTCAGTGCACCATTTTTACCTAAGGAGTTAAAGGAAATACTTGGCTCCAAATAAATCTTCATTATTAGCCTTGTAAATCTCCATGCTTAATAAAATGCATTATTGTTTTCCTGGGCCAGTGGCAGTAGAAAAGATTTCGTCATCCCTCAGGGTGTACAGCAGCCAGTGTGGCTTGCTAGTCAAGAGACATGCTCCGAGTCAAGTCACCTGAATTTCAGCTGGGTTTTACTGTCAGTCTACTAAAGAATCACGAGAAAGTTACTTAAACACTCTGTGCGTTATACTGTAATTTGTTATTGAGGTAACAATTGCTACTAATATTTTGTCACATTAAGCAATACATTGTGTCTTAGCATAACATCAGATGTATAGTAAGTCCTTCGATGTTCTCCCCAACTGCCTCAATTTCAGGACTTCATTCTAACTAGAAATGGAGGACCCCATTTATCACCGGATTATATTAGCTTCCTTGTATTATCTTTTCCTCACCTTTCAAATGTAGTTCTATCTAGTTTAGAGAAATATGTCAATGGAATGACCTATATTGAGTATTAATTTTGGTTTTGGATTTAATGGAAACCTTACTGGCAAAAGAAATAAGGTAATATATACCTCTCACCTAACTAACAAACAGTAACACGTTCCTGAGTTTCTTAAAGTTTTAAAAGTGTTGAGTATGAGGCAAGTTTTTTTCCCAGCATAATCTCTGTATAGAGGGGCACTCAATGTAAACAATAGCTTTTAACCCTTTTTCTTTTTTAATACTGATGTCTTAAATGTAACTAGGGATTAATGTTCAAGCATGAATCAAATCAAGGGTTCTTAAACTTTACCAGGAATAAGAAGCAGCTGGAGATTAGGAATTCTGGGATTTATTCCTAAACCCAACCAGGTGGCAGAGTCTTTGGGGAGTAATCCCTGCACTGAACTGAGCTGCACAGGGGCTCAGAGCCCGCCCACTTCGGGGAACGAATGCCAGACGCGTGGGCTGCCCGGACATCGCGTGGCCACACAGATGTGATCCCGGGCCAGGGTCATTCCAGCGCATGAGGTTCTGCTTCAAAGATCCAGTTCTCAAACAAAGTGGTCTCTTTTCATTTTCAGAATCAAATAGTTCCCTGGTTTTTTTTAAAGATGTAACCAATGCAAACATTGTGATTTAGAGGAGTAGAAAACGCAGAGAATCAAGAGAAAAATTTCACTGTTACCATCCATTAGAAGAATGTGGACAAATTATAAGACAAAGGAAATAAAAATAAAGTGATGTATTCTACTTAGAGTCTAATAAATGATTGATAAACACAAAAAGACATACAACCTTGTTATTGGCACACTAAATGCTTCTGGAAGTAGTGACAAGTTATCAGACTGAGAAATGGAAAATCATTTGTTAATATTTTGCAATAATGGGCAATGAATTTACTTTTAAATGACCAATAAAATTATATATATTTTCCACATGCAACATGATTTTTCTGAAATATGTACACATTTTGAAATGGTTACTCCTAGCTTGTATTAGGCTGAGAATTTCTGCTTTTCCTTAATAAAATTTTACTTATGCCTCAATTACAAGTCTAGACTTTAATCTGAAAAAGTGACTGTTTAATATTCAAAGCGGTAACAAGTTATGAGTGTGCACAGTATAATCTTATACTTTTTCCCCTTTACTGAGTTTATTGCTGCCTCTTAGGTATATATAACGATCACACTCATCACTGGCAATTTTGTAGCTGTACATGACACAACTCGATTCTCATTTTTCCCATCCCCTGCCCTCCCCACACGCCCTACTCTTCTACACACAGAAGTTTGGCTTCTATTTTTCCTTTCCACCATCAGAGTTTTTCTTCCCCTTCTTTCCTTCCCCCTGGCTCTGCCCAGGTCCTCTTCTCCTCTGAGTGTATCCTCCTGTTTCACAAATACCTGTCATACCTTTGGGCCTCACTTACACCTTCAGTTTCGCACACTAGAGAAATGATACAGTATTTACACACGTGTGTCCTATGCATTTCACTTATGAGTTTCTCCTCAAGGTCCATCCATTCGAATATAAATGACTCCAACTGATCATTCTTTGTGGCTGAGTAATACTATAATCCTATTCTTCTAAAGCTAAGCTGATTACATTTGGTAGAAAAATATCCTGACGTTTTTAACATAATAATGGTAATTACAAATGCTTTATGATGAAACAAATATGAATTTCAGACAATTTTTGACATAGTTCTTATTGCTTGAGTTCATTCCCAGAAAGTATATGCATATTCTTTAATTTTAAATATCATTTTAAATTGTAAAATTAAACACACATCAATTATATTAAAACACATTTATATGTCATTTGTGTGAAGCTCAAAATGTTTCACTCAGCAGCATGACATAGCCATCCTATGGCTCAGCTAGAACTGTGTGTCAGCGAGGCTTACAGTTTCCTTCTCTTAACTACCTCCTTAGAGAGCCAGCTATTGCAAAACGTCTGGGATTTATATAAAAATCAAAATTGAGTGCAAAGACATATTCTGACCTGGACTTTTAAAAGTACTAGAAAACTTTTCCAAGCAAGAAACATTCTGATCATTGAAGCCCTTCAAGTACATTTTCTTCACTGCCTCAGAGATTTTCACTTAAAACAACTCTACCTTGAACAGCACAATAACTTTAAGAAAAACTGCTTTGGGACTTGTATTCTTCCAATAGTGTATGAAGAAAAATATTTGAAAAATAAATGGAAAATAAGCCCCCCCAACACACTCTCAATTATTTTTACCTTTGCTTTTTTGAAGGACTAATTTCTGAATTTTTAGAAAGCTCCTGAAAAAAATCAGTGTCAGTATTTTCTCATCTCCTCTAGGGCTTTCCCCAAATGAATTATATCTTGAAGTAAATCTGCATTTCAGCCAGAGAATGTTGTGACTTTCATTCATGAGGAAGCAGTCCTGTTTTCCAAAAGTGATTGGGTGCGGTGGGAATCCTGATACTGTCTTTATGAGTTCTCTGTCTTTGTCTTTCTAGGCTGCTTGGCAATCTACAAAATACTTTCGCACACGCTATTGTTTCCTTTCCCACTTCCTGGTCTCCTTGCGGGAGGCAGAATGAGCCTCACTGCCCCAGGGAAGTTTGCCTCACAGAAGCGGAGGGCGGTCCTGTGAGTCCTGCGGTCCTGCCTACCCTCGCTGTCTCTGCGTCCGACGCGATCTCATGGCTTCGTGTGGGGACATGAGGTCTGTAACCGACAGCAGGAAGCTGCTTCAGAAAAGCCTGAGAAGCAGAGAATAACTAGACCCTGAACTTGTATAATGGGATGTCTAAGCATGGTTCTGTATTTTCCAAAGACATGGGACTACCAAAAGAAAGTCAAACTTAATTTTAAAATGTTCAGAAGGCCGAAACAAAATTTTAATAACAAAATGTAAAGTTATGACGCCTTCTTAAAAAATAAATCTGGATTGTTTTGATGCATATTCTGAGTTGTTTTTATTTTTTACATGAAGAAGCTCCAGAATGATGCTTTCGATGAGAGGAGAGGTCATCTACACAGCAGGAACCTAGTCATGTGCGCAGAGCGCACCGGCTGACTGGAGGGGCTGGGAACTGAGAGGCCGCTGGTCCCCTCCCGGGAGCCTCCGGCGGCGGCCACGGCCTCCCGGGCAGTGCGGGCTGACTCATCAAGAGGTACTCTCCTTACAGAGACACCGGCCGCCTACGCTTGACAACTCCGCTATATGAGACGTTGTTCTCTTAGACATTCATTTAAAAAGAGCAGAATATTATAGATTAATATGCATTAAAAAGTCTATGCAATATAAGTGGCCAAGAGTTTCTCAGTTCCCTTCCCCAAATCCATTTTCTTAAAGAATGTGTCTTAATATTTTATAGAATCAGAATATCAATATATTGCCCAGAAACTTTTGAAATGACTGGAGAAAATCTGCTGTATAATGCCTTTTCTTATATATTATTCATTTTAAGTTATTGTATATTATTGGACTTCTAACAAGGTACTTAAAATTAAGAGTCTATTGTCATCTCTCAGGACCGAAGGAGTCAAACACAGCCTCCGGCTTCTACCTGCTTAGCTCTGTGCCACACCGATGAAGACCCAGAAACAAGTGAGAAGGAAAGAGAAGGATCAGCCATTGCCCTAGAAACAGTGGAAGGTTAGTTTTCAAGCATTCCAGAAACAGTTTGCTGCATTTTTAAGTTAACAAAATGAAATCCGATGGCCAAATTTGTTCCCTTCTTGATGAAATGATTTTGAATGACCAATAACAGCCACTATTGATGAACTGAGACTTAAGATTTACTTGCTGAATGAAACCAAATGTAGACATTTATCTTAGCAGAAATCGGTCACTTTCAGCTTTAAGATTAAGGCAGATCATGGAAGTAAGAATTTGAAAGTCAGCTCAGGCAAAACTGATTTTGATAATTTCTTTGACAGGTTAAGTTAATCACAGATACATAATACCAATGTGTATCATGTACCTGTGTGTTCACGTTTCTACAGGACACAGCAGATTCATGACAGGGCTCAGGAAACTGACTCCCTTCTGCTTAGCGTAGCTGTTTCAAGGTCACACACCCTGAGCTGTACCTGTGAAGCAGAAGAGATGAAGAAGGCAGCGCTGAGCAGTTTTCCTGGCACCTGTTATGTTCACGCGCCAAAATTAACTACAACTTGAGAACCATGGAAAACACGCTCCCTAAATGTGCTCCTTGGTGACAGGGAGGCCAACCGTGGTGTCCAACATTGTTGATCACGGCAGGAATGGTCACAACCCTCCCCAACCTGGGCGCGAACAGAAAGATGTTCAAAACAGTAGCAAAACTTCGCTCCTTCCCCTCTTCCTCTTCCTCCTCCTCTTCCTCCTCCTCTTCTTCCTCTTCCTCCTCCTCTTCTTCCTCTTCCTCCTCCTCTTCCTCCCCCTCTCCTTCGTCTTCTTCTTCTTCTTTCCATCCACCTGTTCCTCAGTTACCACCCTTCGCGCGGGCGCAGGAGTCCGCCTTCCCGCGCGGCGGACACGGGCCCTCTGGGGCCTGGGGAGGGCCCGGGGTGGCCGAGCCGGCCGGGTCCGGGCTGCGGACTCTGGGGCTCCGGGCGCGGAACGCGTCCCGAGCGGTAGCGGCGGCGGGAAGAACAGCCAACGCGGGACCCCAGGTCGGGGCGGCGTGTCCGGGAGGCCCCCGCGGGCTCTGGAGCGAGCAGAGCCAGACGCAGGAGGACGAGTTTGCTTTATGAGGAAGAGACGCCGCTTTCTTAGACTCACTGCAAAGCGCCAGGAAACAGAGAAAAGACGATGACTGTCTCGCGCTTCCGTGTTCCCCGAGGAAGCGGGAAACCCCGCGCCTGTGCCGTGGGGGGCCCGATGGGGGCGGAGCCCTCTGGGAGAGGGCGAGGAGACCCCGCGGCGCTGCGAGGGCGGAGCCCAGGAGAGGCGCAGAGCCGCGCTGCCCCTGCAGAGGTTCCCGGGAAGCCCCTCCCCGCAGGCCTCCTGCTCCTTTTCCTTCCCTCGCACTGACAGTTCTAAGGACTCTCAGCAATAAAGTATTTCTCATCAGGAAAACCTTTGGCTCACTGGAGTTCAAAATCACTACTGCCCACAGACTTTGTGCTGGTGGAAATCAATCAAATAGCGACCAGCTGGCCCAGCCGCACACGGGCCGGCTCCCCACGCTGCGCCCTGGGGCGAGAAGGGCCGCGGGCACCGTCTGCGCACAGCACGCGCTGTGGACTCACGTGCGGGCTCGGCCAACTCTCAGGCAACTTTCTTAATCTTAATCTCATGCAATGACAACACGTGTATTTTGTGATGATTAAGGCAAATTTTATAATTATAATGTATCCTAGTCAGTCGGCGATACATAAATTGTACTCATTATGCTGGGAAAAAAACCTGATCCTGCTTCCCAAGGCATGCCTTAGTGTGTTCGTCATGAACATACTTAAACATCTTCTAAAAAAGACCACTTTTAAATATTAATAATTGATTATTTCTTTTTGCACATATTGATGTTGTGAAAAAATATAATGTGCTACACATACAAAAATCAAAATTTTAAAAATAAAATACACCTGTCATTGGATTTTAGGTGCTGAGAGCAAAGGTAGCATTATGATTTTGTAATGTTTTACACCTTTTCCCCTAAGTACTTGGGTAAAGTGTAGGAAGTTGGTCCATACACGCAACAGAGTCTAATTCTTTTTAGTTCCTCTCCCCTCCCCCTCTCTCTCCTCCTCCCTTTTTCTCTCATGGCACTTTCTTTTCAAATTTTTTGTTCTCCCTAGTTTAGAAAAGCTCCCCCTGGCACAAAGCCATCTCTCCCCTTTCTCAAGAAGCACCTTATTCGGGTTATAGTGGCGACTCTACAGTTACCTTTTCCTGCTTTGTTGGGAGGAGAAAGCTGGCGAGTGAAAGGGACCCAACCTTCTTGGGCCAAACTCTGCTGGCAGTGAGCGTGTTAGACAAATTGAAAACAAGAGAGGATGTGTCGATACAGAGTAGTATTATAAAATCATATAATTGTAATTGATATTTATGCTTAGATAACTTCCTACCCCCAGCGCACACGATCGACAAGACGGATGGGTCCTGCCTCACGGGCTCCCTGTCTTGCTGAAGTGGGCACACACAGCTGGATGCTGGGTTTCGCCATCTCTGTTCTGACTTCTAACTGACTGCATCGGGATTCCCCAGGCCAGACACACGTGTTTGGCTTTTCGAGGAAACAGTAAATCGTGTACAAAGAAGGCAATCTAAAGCATATCTGAGTCAGAGGGGAGAGTCTTTTGGGTGGGTAATTTTATGATTATTGATTTATTCTGCTATGAAGAAGAGTGGGGGAAGCAGAGTGAATTAATATTTCAGTATTTTATACTTCACCAGAGAAGTATACTTTACTGAAGAAAGGACTCCTGGGTATTAAGAACTAACCAAACAGAGATAATAAGTACAGAATAACATTTTAACCTTGAAGCTGATGATACTTCCCTCCACCTGGCTTACTTCTTTATTTTTTTAAAATACTGATGACTATCCCAAACTGCTTCAGATTCGGGTGTGATTGTCTAACCTAGGCCTTGGGCCAGGCATCGGTAATTTTCAGTTTCTCTGGACACTTCCAGTCTGAGCAAAGGAGAAACACTCATGAGAGGTGTATTACGGTCTGTGGTGGCTGCTGCCTTATCCATGCCAGGGGCCCAGTCCAGGCCTGGACTGTCGTGGCCACTCAGAATGCCGTCCTCCTTCCCACTGTCATCGCACTCAGACTACAGACAATTAACTGATGCCACTGGCTTGTAAGACTAAGAAAGTGCAGATGTGGAACCCAGTAGACAAACAGGGGAAGGTGCCCCCAGGACCCGTCTGATGTCAGCAGTGTCACCACTGTCTGCAGGACCCTGACTGACTTCCTTCCGCCTCTGCTGTCTGCTTTCGGGAGGGAAGTCAAAGCCATACAGGAAGCATGTTCTTCAGAAGCACAAAGGGAAAACTTTGCAGATCTTAGTGAAGAACTGAAGTTTTGTAACTTCCCCAAGATCATCTTTAAGCTTCTTCATATTTTAGTTAACAGCGGACACAATACTCTAAAAATAGTGCCAGAGCTTGGTAGTAGCTTTGCGATGGAATTTCCCGGTGACCAAGGGAAGTGGCCGGAGCACCGCCGAGGGCAAAGGCCAGGCCCACTTCTCACTTTGGTTTTCCTCGGGAAACGCTCATGACACTGCACTGTGAAACTCACGAGCTAACATTGTGCTTTCATTCAAGCAACACTGGACACTATCTCACTGCATGTCAAATGATCACTTTCTTATAATTTCTGAGGAAAGACGACTTACAAGACGTATAAGTGCCTAAAAGGGTCTTTTCTATATACAAATAAAGTGAAGTGACCTAGAATCTACGAGACTATCCTGCTGATTAATGAAATGACTATATGACTTCAAGTAATGCTGAATGAAGAAAGGCTGGGAAATCTGGTTCCCAACACTCATTTGTTACTTCAAGGAGAAGATAGCTCACTGCTCTGAGGCTTCCTCATTGTAACTGAAGAGGGGGACACACACTTAGCTCATACACTGACTGTAAGATGAAGAGTATAATAAGTGATCGAGGTCAAAAAGTTTGGCGGTCTTAAAAAAATCAATCAGAGTTCATTTTTTGGAATGTGTGAAGCAAGGTTCACTGTTTCTTTCTGGTCTAAGGTTAATTATTATTCGACGGCTTTTGGCTGTTCTCCAACGCAGAGACTATCTTCCAGGGACAGAGAAAGCTTTCTCATTGCCTCTCGAATGTATAGAACAATCAGATGTGCTGACCAATGGGACACTCTCCACTCTATTTTAATGATAGTTGTAAAGAAGATGAAGTACTCTCGACTATGCTTGAGAAAACGTTCACTAGACTCAAACTTGAAGAGCTTTTATGGATTGTCTAAAATTTTAAAGTATAATTTTATATTTATATGCAAATTATGAAAGAAAGCATCATGATTATAAGCTTCTAGCCTTATTTTTCAAGTCATGTAAGTTAAGAATTTAAGAAGTTGAATGAGAAACTTTCTCAGTGTCAAAAAACAACAGAAGTTTAATGTATTAATAGTTCGGTGAAAACAGCATCCACGTGGTAGACAGAAACCCATGCAATTGAATTCCCATCAGGTTTCGCTGCAGTGAGCACATTACTCAGCCATACACAACTGAGTCTCATACTAGAAAATCGCTTTGATCTGTGATGGGGAAAGTCTCCCATGCACAACCAAGTCATGGCTCAACCAAACTAAAGAAGCATATTACTAAAGAATGTAAGTTTTCTTTTAAAAATCATCAACAGAAAATACTCGTGCCTTAGCAATATTCTCTTCCAAGCAGACACAGAAGATAGCTGGTTGCTGTCATATAACACCACACACTTTCTCCATTAATGATATGGAGGCCTTCGTCAGATTCCTCAGTTGTGGTGACACAGATTTGCGGCGACTTAAAAAAAAATAAATGTATTTGGGCTTCCTATTGGAAGCTAGAAAAGTGGACTCAGCATTGCTAGTCCACACTCGCTCAGAGGTTCGAGTGGATAATCCTGTTCCGGGTCTGACGTCCACTAGAATTCCTCCATTGTGGGGCATCACTTAAATTTTGGGGGCCACGTCTTTAAAGCCTTGTCAGAGCCATCTGCTCCTGTCCCTTCCTGATAGATACATGATAGATAGACAGACAGACAGATACATAGATAATTCACTGCAATAATCACAGTACTCCATTTCATTAGACAATGAAATCATATCTGAAAATCTTTTGCACTTGAGATATTTACATTTTCCAGACTTAAGGGCTGATCTTTTGGTGGCATTTTTTGTTGTTTGTTTGCTTTTATACCACCAGGGATGGAACTCAATCCCTTGTGGTTCTGAATTAGGCATGGCACAACCCGAGATCACCCCCAGCCCAGTGCTGACACTGTGGAGACGCCGTCTTCCCGACATGCACAGCGCTCCCCTCTCTGCCCTCCACTGGGCACAGACAGCGCTCACACAGGTTCACTCCACTTAGAAGTCTGGTTAGAAAAAGAAACTTCCCACAATACCCCTAAATTTTGTTGCTAGAAAAAAGGAAACATGAGGAAATATACTTGTAAATAAAGTAATAATGAAGGCCATATGTCTACGTCACTAACATTTATGAAAATGAAGTTGCTACCCTATTGGTCATTCTAATTGGTAAGAAATACCTTACATCAAGAAATAACGCTTGCCGGGCGTGGTGGCTCACACCTGTCATCCCAGCACTCAGGAGGCAGAGACAGGAGGATTGCTGGGTTCGAGGCTTGTCTGGGCTCCATAGTGAGCTCAGGGCCAGTCTGAACGACAAAGCGAGACCCTGTCTCAAAAAAAACAAAAACAAAAACAAACAAACAAACAAAAAATAATGCTTGACAGGTGAGCAACTAAAGGTAGGGTACAAATTCAGTGTATTATTTGTCAACACTGGGCAAAAAATGGTTGTAGGTAGTCAGTCCCTGTGATTCCAAAGACTCAAAATAACTGTCTCAAATGCTAAGGGCTAAGTATAGAAACGGAGGCTCAGACTCCTATGATCTTTTCTTTGGGAGCAGAAATCACGCAATACTCAGTGATAATAAAATGGCGTTGTGTCATCTAAGTCTTTAAATCAAGATACTAATACACAATTTTAGTACTATGTCTTTCACAAATTGTATAAGTTTTGAACAACAGATAATACAAGTATTTCATTCAGAAACCATGGTCTTGTCTTTCTGTTTCCAATTAAAAAATCCTCATGACCTTTTAATTCTCACTAAAAATGTTTATGGTAATAAGCCAAATATTTGATCCTCCCTGGGAGGACTGAACATAGTTTAATAGGCAAAGTGCAGAGAAACACTGTTCAAGGACATGGTGCCGTCCTCGTAGAGCCTCGCCATTCTTTTTAAGTGCACAATTTCTTAACGCAATTTCAGTGCTCTTCTAATCAGAAAACTATAAAGAAGCTTAGGAAAAAGTAACGGAAATCTAATATGGACTGATTCTCCGGAATCTATTAGAGTTAAGGGAGCCTGAGCCCTGGCAGTTTAGAGACATTTCAGACATGTTACATCACTTCCTAGGATAAAGAACATACCAAACAGAAGAGAAAACTACACTAAAGACAATTTTGCCACAGAGAGAATTCATTGTGCTTAACATGGCCCCAAAGAAAGGCAAAGTGGTCACATTTCCATGCAGAGCAGTTCACTGTTTTACTGCAGAATGAGCACACACTTGAGTTCTCTACCACAGGGCAGGAACCAAGCGGGAAAAGTAGACACATTTCCATGGAAAGAGTTCAGCTTTGCTCTTCTTAGGAGTTTTCTCACCAGAGTTGGACAGATTCTACAAACTAATCAATTGTTTCTCAGTTTTCTGGCTAAAATCAAGTACATCTGTTTTTATCCATTTAAAAATGTAATCTGTATTAATAGGAAAACATTTATATGTTCAATATATGTTTATTATTTGTCCACAGTTCTGTGTGTGTATGTTGCTTTTCAGTAGACAAGCTCATTGAAATAAACCTAACAAAAAATTACAAGATTACAATGCCTTTCAGATCATTTAACTTCCGCTTGTCGTGTCCACTGTGTTATTAAAATATTTTAGTAGTAGTCGTTTTAAAGCAATTTTGTATTCTAAAAGTAATTTACTTCCCCAAGTATATAATATAGGTATTTTATCTTCTGGGCAGAATGGTACTATTTGGAAAACCACTTTATGTGAAAAATAAACGTTTCCATTCCACTCATAAAATAGAGGTGAAGAAAATCATTTTTAAAGGTAGTGAATGTTTACTAGTGACTGGCTCTTTTAGCTATTCAATACGAGGTTGAACATTTTAACTTTAAGAAATGAAAAAATAAACCTAAGGACAAAGGCATTAATATTTGTTTTAAACCACAAATTAATTTTGCTTTTGTTGTTATTAATAAACTACTGTCAGTGAACGCTAAAGAACTGAAATCAGGACCATGACTAAACCCTCTCTCGCTTTTAGATCTGGGCCCGTACTGACAGTCCGCGATTTAAGGAGAGAAGAATCCAAAACAAACCAAACCACTGCCACGCGCCGTGTCCCTTCCGTTTCTCTCGTCTCTGCGCCGCGCCGTGTGCCCTCTGACTCCCTCACACGCTGCTCGCAGTTATCCCTACGAGGAGCCTTCACAGGGGCGGGTTCACGCACAGTCCGTCCCGGACACCCGAAGGCCCCGGAGGCGCAGTTCTACAGCCGCGCTTTGCAGCCCTGCGCCTGCGCACGAAGCCTTCCGAGTGCGCCCCCGGAGACGCACCGGCTCGCCCGGTGCCGGCCGCGGGGTCCCCCAGGCGCAGCCGCGGGGCTGCTCTTCCCTCCGGGGGCGCCGAGCTGCCCTCGAGCCGGGGCTTCCGGCCGTGGATGTCTCAGCGGCGCTGCGAGGACGGCGGGACGGCGCTCTCCACTTCAAGCCCGGGAGCGGGACCGCTAGCCAGACGGGGCCGTGGTGACGGCGGCTCCGGACACAGCGCCGGCTCTGCGGGGGACGGACTCCCGCTCCGCCGAGGTCGGGCTGTGCGGGGCGACGGGAGCCGGGTCCGAGGGCTGCGCGCCACAGCGGGCGGCCAGGGCAGCCGTGCCGGCACCGCTCTCATTCGCATAATGCTCAAGGTTTCAGGAAAAGGGCAACGAAAATTTCCATAACTTTTCTCCAACAAGTCAATCCTATTTTTTTTTTTTTTTTTTGAGACAGGGTCTCGCTTTGTAGTTCAGGCCGGCCCTGAGCTCACTATGGAGCCCAGGCAAGCCTCGAACTCAGCAATCCTCCTGCCTCTGCCTCCTGAGTGCTGGGGTGACAGGCGTGAGCCACCACGCCCGGCACTGTGCTCTGTGGTGCTGATGGCTGGTGGGCGTGAGTCTCCACGCCCAGCATTGTATGTGGTTACTGGGATCGAACTCAGGGACTTGCGCTTGCGAGGCAGGTGCCGGAACCACAAAGCTAAATCTCCGGCCCAGTCAATCCTAAATTTTAAAATAAATTTTTTTTTCACATAGAATATATTGCAAGTTAGTTGACTAGTTTCTT
Organism: Thryonomys swinderianus; assembly: GCA_004025085.1. NCBI lineage: Eukaryota > Metazoa > Chordata > Mammalia > Rodentia > Thryonomyidae > Thryonomys > Thryonomys swinderianus. Next base: position 13,405 of record PVIC010004620.1, read on the forward strand.
GAATAGGGTCAGAAGAAGAAATACTTTATTCACTTCAGTCAAATGATTTTGAATACTAAGAACTTACATCCATTTTTAAACTAGAGTTCTAAGTTCACCTACCTCATTATCTGCTTATTAATTGGTTTAGAGGAAATTTTTGTCAGAATCATTTTGGTTTATGTCGCGTATTCTGAGTAACTATTTTGGTGATAACAGTACATAGTACGATAACTATTGTCATTCTCATATTTTTTCATAAAATAAAAAGGAAACTCCCTTTAGTCTAACTCAGAGTTAATTCCTTTACCCACGATTGGAAGCAAGCTCTCTTCCCTTGCCTTAGGAGACGCCCCTCCCGTCCCACGCTCCAGCCTGGAACTCGCCTTTCGCCCTCGGCACGTAAACAAGCCCCACTGCGCGCAGCTGCGTCCTGATGATGGCGGCAGCAGCGACGGTGGGGACAGCGAGGGTTCTGCCTTTCAAATGCATTTTCGCCCTTCGTCCTTTCATTTTAAAAGGGATGGAGCCTCCTTCAGGCGTCTTTATTTCAGGAGACTTCTGCATGTGCGAGTCTCCATTGCTTTTCACCCGTGGAGTCCGGGTCTTCTTGCGCCTGCAGCGCTGTGATGTTTCTGTATCGCACACTGATGACGTTTAGAAATTATCACCTCTTGTGGTTTTACAATTTTTTCGGTTGTAGGTATTTTTAATGTAATTTCATCGCTGACGTTTTCACTGTAACTTCTTCCTGGTAACTTTTCCTATAGTCACCTTTAAATTTTCATATTGTCTAGAGTCGCATCATTTCTCTGCACACACACATTTTCCCAAAGCAATTCACGCATATGCAAGGATTTCATTTTATATGTTGATGATTTTCAAATTTGTGTATCTAGTCTGTATTCCATTATTCAACTTCAAGGAGAGTGGATTTACCTGGTTGTCATATGGCACCCAGTTGTCATACGGAAAACTAGGTATCCGATGCCTAATTGACCATCAATCTCTTTAAAAAGGTATAGTTTTCACTCAAGAAAAAGACAAGATCAATGTGTTATAATTAGAAGATGTATAACTCACTTTACTCTTGACAGTGAATTTAAGAAATAAGTTCAATATAGTTAAGATGTTAACTGTTCCTTACATGATCTGTAAAATTAGGAACACAAACCAATCAAAATCCCAGAGAGAAAATGAAGCTGTAAATGCATTCTAAAATGTATGATAGGTGTTGTGAAAGAAGAAGAAAATGTGCAAATGGAAAAGTGAGAGTAGGGACTAATAAAGAAAGGAAAGAAAAAATATGATGATTAAAAAAAGGAAACAAATTTTCAGACTGAAAAACACGACAGTGCTGTCTGCTCCTAGAAAGGCTGAACCCACTGCGCATGCTGGGCGAGGTCACAGGGCGGCAGGCACTGCTGTCACTGCTGCTGGGAAGAGAAAATCCTCCTCCCACTGGAAGACAGCCCAGGGCTCTCTCGAAGCTAGCTACTCCCTTACGAAGTGGCCCAGGCAATCTTGGGTTCCCTGGTATTTTCCCAAATGAATTTAAAAATTGTATGTCCCCATAAAATCTTTCCTGCCAATATTTCCAGCAGCTTTATTGGTAATGGCCAACATTTGTAAGTAACCAGGGTATCTTTTAGGAGGTGAATTGATAAACTATAGTTTACCCAAACTATGGAATGTTATTTGACAACAAAAGGAGGGAGACGTCAGGACACGAAAAGACATGGAAAGAATCTTATGTAGCCAGGGAAAGGAGGCGAGCTGAAAAGGTTACGTGCTATATGTGATGCCAAGTACATGACATTCTAGAAAAGGCAAAATTAGAAGCAGTAAAAATATCACTGTTTGCCTGGGGCTGGAGGGTACTGGCAGAAGGGAGGGAAGGACGAACGCGAGATCCAGTGGACACACAGGGCAGGGTAATGTTTTATATCACACTAGAATGACGGACACATTACAATGGTGAGTTTCCGTTGCTCTGTATTTCCTACAACTACACAGCACAAGTAACCCCAAGGTTAAGTTTTAGCTGTAGTCAGTATTAGCTTCGATCATGGTTCATCAGTTCCAACAAGTGTACCGTATTAATTGAAGATGTTAATAACAGGAAACAGGATGGTGGTACTTAGATCTCAGTACTTCATCTTTCATTTTATTGTAAACCTCAAAACACTCTAAAATATAAAATCTTTTAATGAATAAGCACTGAGTTATGTCTTCAGTTTGTCTTCTGAGCTCTATCTGCTGCTATTCATTTGTCAAAACTACATTATTATTCACTGCTATTGCTATGGTAACCCTCAGTTCATTTGGTCTTGCTCAGCTGTGTATTTATCACAGTGCCTTCCTGTTTAAAATCTCCCAGAATTCCCATCGGCTCATATTCAGTGTGTTTTTTTTGGCATTAACACTACTGAACTACAGTAAGTAGCTAATTTACAGACATTCTAGTAAACTTTCAGAGAGATGAAGGGAACTCGCATTAGGAACATTCATAGATGCAAACAAACCACAGAAGGAGCCGTGTCTGCCGGACACTGTCACAAGGTGCTGTGGGTGTTCAGTGCGCAGTGCAGTAGTGTACAGTGCAGTATTTTTGTGAGTGTGTTCGGTTTTTTATGGTTTACCTTACATTTGTGTCTAAGGTGTATAAGACTCTGTCAGACCTGCAATCAAATCTGACTAAGGAACATTCTTCTGGAACAGAATTTGGTAAGTTGGAAACTTAGTGTAATTATTTCGAGTTCACTGTCACGTACGAAAGCTTTGCTCATTTGCTGGGGCGTCTCTGATTAAGTGTTTAACTGTACTTAGCACCCAAGTTATCATTTAAATTTTTCTAAAACACAAACTCATCTTTCTTTTCTCTCAGCTTCATTTACCTTCCAGGCTAGAATCACTATCTTCTCATCTGTAGAACACCCTACAATGGCAGTTTATTCACAAAAAGGAATGCCATGTACTTTTCCCCTTTTATTCATTTATATGTTATGTCAGCTTTTTGTTGCCAGAAAACAGTCACACACTCTTAATTTAATTTGGGGTCATGATTTCAGAAGCTTCAGGCCATAGTCGCCCGGTACTGAACTAGACTCACTGTGATTCAAAGGTGTAGAAGAGGAAGGTGCTGTCTTCATGGTGATAAGGAAGCTGAGTGAACACAAAGAAATGAGGAGAAAAGAAAGGGCCCGTGGCTGAGTCTGCCTGCAAAAGGATGCTTCCCATATCGACTTCCTCCAACCGGACTCCGTCTCTGAGCAGCACAGGCACCTAGGAACCCACCAGTGGGTTTGTGCTGGACACTTGGGGGAGATTCTCATTCCGAATCATAATGCACATCTATTTTCATATCACTAAGACTCAGCACTGAGCTTGGTCCCAAAGAGTACTACAATTTATACTCATATACATGAGTTCAGGGTATATTCGATTAAATCACTATGTAATGGTAGGGATATAAATTCTCTTTAAGGCAGAGTAACAAAATATTTTTCATCTTCTGGAAGATAAAGATGTGAGCTAAAGGCAAACAGAGAAGAAACTCAAAGGTGCAAGTAATTTTTGAAAACAAGACTAAAATGATGAGGTGCTTCAAAAAGATTAATTGGACACTTGAGTAAGAAAGAATGAAAAAGATCGAGACAGAAGACTAATTCCTAGACTTTAGCAGCACCACAAAAGATATGGAAATAGACATTTGTAGAAAGAAAATGATGAAAAAATTAAACCAAAAGGCAAAGGTCTGAAAAAAAGGATGAAAGTAGGTCTAAGGGTCCAGTTCTGGCCTAGATTTAAGTGCCCAGCACTGACCCACTATAGCAGGCGGAAGCGCCTGCAGAGAAAGTTTCACGAGAGGAGACACAGACGTGGCTAAAACCAATATCATGATGCCAAACTGAAAGTTCGGGCATTTCAGCTATTCTTGTAATTCTTCAGGGGAACTGGTGGCTCTTTAATATGTCACGATATCGCCATTCTTTGTTCAATATACTGGCACGACAAGCTGACAATAAAACGTATCAAAACATCATGTTTTCATTTAACATCGTAGGTATATTAGCTAGAAGCATGCTGTCGCATCACTTTCTGTGATCCAAGTGTTTTCCCAGTAATTACACTTAATACATGATTTATTACAGTTATATTAGATTAAAAATATTTTTCTCCTTTATTGATGTTCTCTTACTAATTATACCAAACATGATTTACTTCATGCTTATGAATAGATTATAACTATTAGCTGAACATTTTTTTTGCAATACCAATGCACAAGTCAGCATGAAAGCCTCTATTTATTAAATACATTGAACCTTAAACTTTGCAGCATTCATGAGTCACTTTTCTCCTGTCTTTATAGCATTTTCTAGCAATATATTTTACCTTTTCAGCCCTCATTTTACAAGGTTATTCTTCCCAACCTCTGCCCTTTTACCAACCAGTTTTTGTGGTGCATTTCTTGATCTTCAACCATTTTCTCTGCAAGTTCTTCCACAGAAATGCTTCCCTGAGAGGAGGTCATTGGCCGGCACCCTCTACGTCCCCAGCACCATCCTCCTCTCCCTGCCGTGCCGCCAGACCTCTGTGGAGTTGCTTCTGCATTTGCAAATAAGTGCGTCTTTGCAGAGATGACTGCGATATTGCTGAGAGAGAGAGAACTCATTCTGGGACCAGAAAATGTTTCTAAAGCCACAGCTACTTCATCTGGGTTCCAAAAACAATTGTATAGTATTAGAATGATTTAAGATAATTTTTTTTGCAATTTTTTCTTCCTTTATCATATATGAAGCTCATCTGTCATAGTTTGTTTTTCCAGGAAGGCCCCGAACCTCTCAGTATTTCTCTGCTCTTCTAACTGGGCATTCCCTGCAGGATCCAGGGCCCCTGAGCAAAGCCAATCCTAGTTTTCTAGAAGCCAAAGAGAAAAAAATAAAAACATAAAGTAACCAGTCACATCAAGAATAATGCCCAGAAGACAGGGGCAAGGAGGAAAATCTCAAACTCTTTTACTCTCAAAGCGTTTACATTATATTCCATATTTTTGTACAATGAAATTGCATTCTATGTTCAGTTATTTCTATCACTTTATATGTTTCATAATTCTTTTCTCTTTGCTTTATCTGGCTCAGCGCCTTTGGGCATCGTGGTTGTGGTGGCCCTAGGAGACAAAATATTCCCTCCTCTAGCATGGTACGTGTGACCCACAAAACCTTGATTTTTTTTTTTTTTTTTTTTTTTTTGCGGTCCTGGGGATCGAACGCAGGCCCTTGTGCATCCAAGGTTGGTGCGGTACCACTTGAGCTAAATCCCCAGCAAACCTTGATATCTTCATCTTCACTTTGGCCAGGAGGCCTGGGAAGGGCCCAGCCTCTCACCCTGATGCCCCAACCCACACAGAGCCCAGAGGAGGGCCTCATGGTCCCTCTGCCACTGTGAGAGCAGGAGACGTGGGCGCTGTCCCCGCCTCGCAGCCTCTCCTGAGCCCCGACCTAGGCCCACGCTGTGCTTCCCACTTGCGCAGCTGCGGGGCAGGACCCCCGCGGCGCCCTCCTCGCCCGCTCTCCGCGCCCACCTCCCGCCTCTCAAAGGTCAGGCACCGCATGTACCCCCAAGTGAGACCAGCCTGGACAATAGCGCTAGCGTGAATTTTTAGGGCGCTCATAAGGTAAGCCCTACCCCCCAGAAACAGGCCCCATTTAAAATCAAGTGCCGAAGGATGCATTTAGTACATTGCCGCGACACGTGTCCGACGTCCTGAATTATAAAGCAAAACAGGTAGCTCAGCACGAGCCCGTGTTACTGACGTGCACACTCACAGTAAATGCCGACGCGCGCTATGGCTACGCTTCTGCAGTCCCCAGGCGGCGCGAGAGGCAAACGCCTTTGCAGAGCACCGTGGCCGAGCGAGCGAGGCCGCCCAGAGGCCACGCGCGATGCGCCGCGAGCGAGCCGACCTGGCTGATCCGCCAGGACTCTTCCTGCTTCCTCGTGCGGGCTGTTGACTGCGTGCGCTCATGCGTGACGGAGAAGCGTCTTCTGGAATTTGCGCTTCTACGTTTTTGCCACTTTTACTTCGCCCTTCATTCTGGACTGTCATGATCTCTGCCTTGTCACGCCTATCTGCTACATCCTCAATCACGTGTGATCTAGTGGAACTCGGGGAAGCCCAGTGCAGAAGAGGGCGCGGCTCGGGCCACGTGACTCCCGGGAGCCAATCGCTGACAGCCGTGTTGCGCGCGCGCACTAGGAGCCGGAGACGCGGGCGAGGGGAGGATTCTGCTGCGGGACCCTGGGGCCGGTGCCTCTACCGGAAACAGGGCCCAAAAAGGGCGGGCCGGAATTTGGGGGTTGGAAACCTAGCACAGCGCTCCGGAGAAGAAGACATGGCCGTCTACAGGCAGAATTAGCGTTTTTGTACGTGAGTGAACGGAGAAGCACAGGTTGTTGAACATGAGTTAGCACAGGTCGTCCCCTGCCTGGGAGGCCCCTGGGCGAGACGGCGTCTCCCTCAGAGCCCCAGGCCACGATTCCCGAGTCATTTCTCCACGAGAGAGGAAATCTGGCCCTGGAAGCTGGAGGCTGACGGAGAACCTCTCATTATAACATCCTCCCACCAAGGGCGTCATTTCCGGGACCGGGGCTTGGACCCGGGGTCCTGCTGCCGGTGGAGCATCGATCCCCTGCGCTGAGAGCTGAGCCCCATCTTCTCTTCACCGCACTGAACCGGTCCCAGGCGGACCTCTGATTCTGGGTGTCAAAACCGCGCCTTCCCTCAAATTTGGAGGATGTGCACACTTCTGTCTTAACAGTTTCGCAAAATTATTTTACCTTGCACTTGACTTACTGCCGCTTTATCACATTTTTTGACATAGCACTTCTTACATTATCTGATCAAATCAGGCTCTAGGTTTCAAGTTCCGATACAGTGGTCCCTCAGACACTTCCCAGGTTTAACTATGATCTGACATTCTGGAGAAGTCCTCAAAGGTTGTCAAAACACATCTTTTCACAAGGCTTTTATTTTATTAAACACAGTACTGTATTCCCAAGTCACATTTAATAGGTGCACATGTAATACACATATCCAAAAGAATACAACTTTTATCTGCACTTTGCAGTCAAGACTTCAACTCAAATGCTAAAACATCACAGTGTCATTTTTAGTTGGAGTTTTCATCATCATTTCACAGGTACCGAATCTTACTTTGCTTTTTGTACACATCAGAAAATATTTTAGCAAAGCAGACTTTATGAAAGATTGTCCTGGCTGCCACTTTCCCCCCATGCGACTAAGTACACAGATGTAATTAAGCCTTCTCGCTGGAAATCATGCTGTGGACATCTGTTTTTGCTAGAAGAGGAAGCTAATTATTCTATTTATAATAAACCCTGTTTAGGAGAACGGACTTAGGAGTGTTACGAACTCTCTCTTGACCCTCAGGTGGCCATCATTCCAGCCTCAGTTTCTCTGAGAGCAGCTTTTCTAGGTTTCATTTATGAGTACAGACGTGCTGGGCTTGTGTCTCTGTACCTGGATTATTTCTCTCACTGAATGATCTCCACTGCACAGCTCCATCGAAGTTATCACAAATGCCTGGAATTCATGCTGCCATGGCTGTGTAGTATTCCATTGTGTCTAGGAAGCACTTTTAAAAATCCCACTCATCTGCTGATCAACAGTGAATGTTTCCATTTCTTTTTGTTTTTCTTTTCCTTTTTTCGGTACTGGGAATAGAACTTAAGACCTTGTGCTTGCAGAGCAGGTGCTAGAACCACTGAGCTAAATCCCCAGCCCTGTTTTCATTTCTTGACCATTGTTAATAACAGGGTTGTCAGTATGAGAGCATAGATGGCTCTTTTACATATTGATTTCAAAATTCAGCTCCTAATCATGGTCATCCTTACAAAAAATGTACAAATTAAAACCTACTATAGTAACTTTTGCTGGTGAAGAAACTGAGATGAAGAATGGTTGGAAAGGATCTCTAGGATGACAGGACTACTCACTGGCTTTGGGGTCAACTCCAGTCCAATTCGAAACTCAGCGGCCCTGGGAGTGATACAGGCCTCATACTGCATAGAGCCTGTCTTTGCACCTTTCTGTACAGGCTACGGGGAACATGGCAAGACTGAAGATAGACATATTTAACCTGGTTACAAAATGTGCATGTGTATTAAAATATCGCAAAGTGTCAAGTAAATAGGAAGCATGATATTTTTTGGTTTTGTCCAATAGTTAGAAGATAACTATTTTAAAAGCATGGATTGTTAAACAGAATCTGCCAGGATTTGACTTGAAGCCATCTCTCCCTATGACTAAGTAAGTATAAATGCTGTATTATTAAATAGCTTTTGAATATGCCAATAAATAACACCTTAGTGATAAGAGAAAGTGTAGACCGTGCTATCAAAGTGAACAACTGTACCAGCATGAACAGGTTGTAGAAAACAAGAGATAATACACTTATAATAAAACAAAATGAAAGAAGATTCATTGTGAAAAAGATCAGAATACACACATGTAGTTGTGGTATTTCCAACTCAGTAAAACATCTTAGTAAATTCCAGCATATGAGGATATTTCCACAGCAAGGTAACCAGAGTTCTGTTACAACATTTAATGTTTTGAAAATTATTCAAAGTCTTTCAAAAGTCTGATCACTATTCTTCTTCTATACAGTTTCATTAGGTTTTGTTGGAGTCTACTGCTTTTTCTGCTTCTCATAATAACATCTGAACTATTAACTAACTCAACTAATGTTTCATTATTTCATTTAGCATGCACCTTCCAGCCTGGTTCTTTGCTAATGAGTTATTTAATGTTTGTCTTTATTTAAGTTGGTTCGGTACCTGTTGGGCCCCTTACACACTCTTCTTCTTCAATGAGGTGTTACTGCCTCTCGTTGCTTTCTGTGCTTCCAATTCCAGCTCCAATTGCAGACTCAGGCATTTTGTTCCAGTGCCTTCCTACAGCTCATTCGTGTACATTACGCACATCCACACAGTGGCAATTGATCTGGGACCCAAGTGCGAGGAAATCCAGCCTTCAAGTGAAATGAGCCAGCAAGAAACGGTCATGAAGGTGAGTGTGTGCTCTGCTCGGAAGCAGCCACAGCAGCCTCCCAAGTGCTTAAAACGCGAGAGAGGGAGAATTGCAGGGAGGGAGGAGAGTGAGACAGGCCTGGGGAGGCAGCTGTGCTTTCCCCAAGAATTTCTACCAGGACTCAGCGGGAGCCTGAATGCAGGGCTTAGCCCGAAGCAATCCGTGAGGACTTTGCCACTGACAGGAGTTCCGGGATATGCAGAGATTAAAGATCAGCAACGCCAGGGATGAAGGCTCGGGAGGGAACAGGTCAGAACTGCAGCAGCTTTAACCGACTGAAGTGCCGGCTTCATCGCATAATCTCAACCTCATTTCCTGTGACACAGCGGTAGTCCCCTAGGAGAAGCTCTCACTCAGTGACTCACAGCAAAAAAAAAAATACTTTAAAAACCAAATGCACGGTGGAAATTAATTGGACAGGAGGCAGCCTCATGTTTTGAAGACTATGGAAAAGAGTAGCATGTTTCTGAAATGACACCCATGTCATAAAGCCAGGAACTGAGAGGAGCGCCGGTCCGAGCCATGATTCGGATGTGAGGCTCACACTGCAAGGGTCAGATCGGTGAATAGATCACTTTGGAGTGAAAAGCGACACGGAAGACAAAGAAGGCTCCCAGGGAAGCCACCAGGAAACAAGAGCATTTCACGAGAAGCCCTGCTCACAGCAGCGGTTTGTCGGGCTCGTGTGCCTCCTTCACTGGACTTCGCGGCTGCACCTAATTCTTCTCCCCACTTCCTTTCTGGCCTCCCGCGTCTCACCAGACCGGCCCACGCTTTCCTCCACCCAGAAATGAACTTTTTTTTTTTCTTTTTTTTTTTTGAGACAGGGTCTCGCTTGGTAGTTCAGGCTGGCCCTGAGCTCACTATGGTGCCCAGGCAAGCCGCCGCGAACTCAGCAATCCTCCTGCCTCTGCCTCCCGAGTGCTGGGATGACGGGCGTGAGCCACCACGCCCAGCATTATATGTGGTCACCGGGGATCGAACTCAGGACCTTGTGCTTGCGAGGCAGGCGCCGGAACCACTGAGCTAACCCTCCGGCCCCAGAAATGAACTTTCTTGACTGATCAAACCTTAGTCTATTACTATTTGCTGTGCAGTTTATATTCAAGCTGGATTTGGTCGAAATGGATTGGTGAAGAACACCGCGGCAAAGGATATGTTTATGCCAAATTTGAGCCCAGTAGATTTCTTCTCTGCTCACATTTGTAGTTATCTGGTAATTCCTGTTCATGGTGCATAATAAAAGGCCTTTGTTCATATTCCCACCACAAATATTTCAACTCATGCACATTTATCATTATGGAGTTATTGGTTTGCATGCATTTCATTTCTGACCCACACAGAGCACTGCTGTAGACTGGGCAATGAGTTCAGGGTACGAATTTATTTTTCATGGTTCTGGAGGTTGTGAGGTCCATGATGGGGTACACTCAGCTCTGCTGCCTGCTGTGGGCGTCTCCTGCCTCCCAGATGGGCACAGAAGGATGGCTCCCTACAGGCAGAATGGGTGGCAAGTGTGAACCTCCATCAAGCCTTTTCTAAGGGCACCGCTGAGCCCTCTCAGTCTCGCAGAGGCAGGAAGTCCTGCTGTATTTAGGAAGGACTTCGAAGGGAGCAAACATTAAGCCACAGCGTGTACACGGCATCGTTACAACAGCACATTAGACTTCCTTTCAGGCTCATTCTTTCATTACATGACTTGTATTTTACCTTTTGTACATTTAGAGAGGAAGGCTATGCAAGATATCACTAGAACTTAACTCAAAAAATAGGATTCCTGCTAATCCTCTAAGGTTTCTTAATCAGGTTTAACTGAATAATACTCTGAGATAGAAAAGCAAACTAGTTTTCTGGGTCTATTATCATATGGAACAAGTCTTATTTTGAGACAGGCTTTTGGTAACTCACTAATTTGCTCAGGCTCAGCTGGAATTTGTGATCCTCCCAGAGTGCTGGTACTACAGGATGCACACCCATGGCCAGAATGCACACCCATGCCCAGGGTGCACACCCAGGCCTAGGGTGCACACCCACATCCAGGGTGCACACCCACACCCAGGGTACACACCCACACTCAGGATGCACACCCAGGCCCAGGATGCACACCCATGACCAGTCACAATGATGCTTTACTATGAATATAAATGTTATCTATACTGATAAAATCAAAATTGTTTAAAAAAAGATAAACAACATTATTGATAGCAAAACTGATATGAATACAATAATTTTTTTAGACAAATCTTAAGAAAGTGTAAACAAAGGCAAGAAGAGTGGCATATTCTTATAAGCCCAGCACTCCTGGAGGCTGATGCAGGAAGACTGCAAATTACAGCCCAACCTGGGCACATGAGAAACTTAGACCCTGTTTCAAAATAAAAAAGAAAAATGGGCTGGACATGTACCTCAGTGCAAAGACCCTGGGTTCAATCCCCAGTATTGTAAAAAAAACCCAAAAAACACCTAAACCTGAAGAAGCCTTTGCTGCGAGGCCTGCATACACTGTAGTGCCCATGTATTAGGGCTGAAATTGAGATACTAATCCACTGAAACTCCTGGCCTTTCCACATAATTCACCTAACTTCCCTTGCAAGATCTGCTTTGTGTGAAGTGATCTCTAGTGTAATTAATGTAGGAAAGGGAAGGCAGATCAGTGTTTCAAGAGGATGAGAAAGGTGGACCTTGAAATATTTCAGCAAGTTCACTGGGGAGAAATACTTTATGACCTTGTAACCCAGGAGAAACCCAGACAGTGTCTCCAACTTGTACTCCCATTGTAAAGTTGTTTCTCACAGAGGCACAGCGACGACCTTCAGCCCTCCCGTGCGTATCTGCCAGCACGGGGAGTTTCGGTAAAGAGCTGGAGGTTGGTCACAGCCAGGCTTCTCAGACTTAGAAGAAGACTCAGATAACCGAGAGGAAATGGCTTGCATGGTCCGTGTGATAATGGGCACAGCTGAACATAAGATGAACTCAGATTTAGTTTCTAGACAGAAATGGTTATGCACAGGCTTAGGTGACACGTGTATGCCCAAATTATCACACACATGTGTAACCCTTGGCTTTTCAGTCAAATGGGCTAGCAGTAATGCTCAACATGCATCTGGGTTTCTGGCACCAGTTCTACCACAGGAGGAATCAGGGCTCTTTGGAATTACAGAAGATGAGCTGTGCTTTCTTATAATGTGAGGAAATAGGATGTGTTCAATAGGGACAATAAGGAGAATAATGGGAATATGTCACTGGAACCCAGACGGACCATGAGAGCTTTCAATAATCAAAGCTGGGACAGTTTGAACATCAAAGAAAGTAAATCCTGAAGCATTTTCTATAACATTTTTATATCCATGGTGCTGTATTCACAGTCTCTATGTCTTTCTCTGCAAGATTCATGTTTTAATGCTCAGCCTACAATTACGATATTGAGAGTTGCTTTTTAGTCAGGTGATTAAGGACAGTTGAACCACTGTGATCAGGACTAGTGTCCATATGGAAAAGACCCCAGAGATCCCTGATCTGCCTGTCAGGAAGGACCTGCCGTATCGCAGTATCTATGAGCCAGGAAAAAGTGTCACATGAGACACCGGATCTGTTGGCACCTTAATCAAAGACCTTTTCACCTCTAGAGAAAAATATTTATATAAGGCACCCATTTATGGCCACAGGCAATGTATTTACTTATAGACATAAGTACATGATCAAATATATGAATCACTGAAGAGACTAGAAGAGTCTTCCTTACATACAGTGGATGGAGATACTGTCCCTCAAGGTGGCAGAGATTGAGGCCTGCAGAGGCACAAATGTTGGGAGAAGAAGGAAGCGTGTGTTGAAACTCTTCTCTTTTCCAGGGGCTGAAGCCCTGAGCAAGAAACCCAGAGCAGAGAATCGGGCAGGAAGCAACTGCAAACAATCAAAGCTGGACTGTTTGTGCTCTGCATTTTTATCTTTGAAAAATAAACTCAAGATCCCCATGAGTCAAATGCTCACTTACTTTCCTTTGATTCTGACCCAATCATACCAAGTTTTTCTATTGCACTGAGTACACAGTGGCCAGAGGCTAGTTACGTACTGTCTATAACTGAGGACACTCATTTAAACCACAGCACTCAACTCAAGACTCTGAAGGTCCTCAGCCTGGAAAACTGAGGTGAACCCGGGGGAGGGATTCTGTAACGTGATAAAATATCTGCCTGTGGTAGAAGTGACATCTGTTACTACACGTTTGTTTCTGATGCTGTTTGGCTACATCTCACCATGTCTGAAAGGAAATTGTCCCTCTTTAAATAATGGGTGATTTACATCTAATTTACATCTCAGTCACTTAATGTGACAAGTTTTAATTGCTTTCTTTCTAGCCGGCATTATTCTGAGGTGATAGGCATCTCTAAACTCATGAATTTCTAGATGTATTACTGACTGCTGAAGTTAAATTTTTATATGATTGAATGATAAAAGCTATCATGAAACTCTTCAGATAAAAATGAGGTATATTTCAACAGACAAAGTGGGAAAGACAATAAAAATTGGACAAAGCAATACATAGACTTTTCTCTTCCATACATTCAATACTTGTCCAAACTTCCCCAAAGGGTGTGACCTGATGGCCAATTTGAATCATATTATTTTGAATTATACATTCTTATACTTGATTTATCTGTATTGTTCTGTTTATCAAGTTGTAAATATTTTAGTTGGCTTATACTCTGTTTTTATTAGAATGCTAAATTACAGATGAGAAAAGTGCAGTATAGTCACCGTTTTGCGTCCTGGGGATTCTGATTCCAATATACAGATATCAAAATTTAGAAATGGTCAAGTCTTTTATGTAAGGCTGTGTGATATTTGTGTATACCCTGTGAACATCCTTCTGTATAGGGTATCTTAAAGCATCTCTAAAAAATTATTATTATAGGTTAAAAATAAAAAAGCTAGTTAGACATGAGGTAGGCAGATAGGTATGCCCTTGAAAAGATTGCAAGAAAGGAGACCTTTACTGAAGGTCAGTGCTATCAAAGGAAAAAACTACTCCCAGATAGCAGTGACCATTCTTCCTGGGGTAAAGGGTTGAGATCTTGATCCATCCCCTCCCAGGAATACAGTGATTGGAAATTCCCCAGAGTAGAGGGCCAGGAGCTTAACCCACGGCTCCTGGAAAAGTCTCCTAACTAAAAGTTCTTGTATACTTGCTACATGACTTGATTTCTCAATGGATCTTCATCTAGTTAGTATTACCTAAGCAACTATATTTGTTGTAATGTTATTGGCTGATCATGGTTTTGCCCATTTTGTGACTTCTCATTATACCAACATTACCTAAGTGACTGTATTTGTAATGTTACTGTTTGACTGTAATTTTATCCCCCCTTAAACCTGCCTCACCTGGTGGCTTTTCTCTGTAAAAGCCCTCTGAAGAGAGAGATAGGTGGGCCACTCAGTTTTGACTCCCCCTTCTACCCCTCTTAGGCAGAAGCTTTCTTTCTCAATAAAGTTTTGCTATTCTTAACCTCCGTCATTCCTAAAATTTATTCTTAGACTTTAGAGCACACAAACTCGCATTTCAGGTATGTTACAAGTGGGGAGCTAGACTTGTTCCCCTGTATCATTATGATACAGAATAGATATAAAGGCTATGCAAATAGCTGTATACTATGTAGGGAATACTGAGAATAAGAAAGGTCTGTACATTTCAGTGTAGATGAATATTTTTCTGAATATTTTCTATTCACAGGTGGTTTAATCCATGGATGTATAATAGATATGGAGGGAAAATTTATGTCAAATGTAAATGAAAGTTATTTGGAGTTATAGTGACTAACTATTTATCTTTCATTTTCTCAATTTAACACTTGCGTTTAAAACTAAGAAAGAACTTGGAATTCCAAATTGTAGTTTTTAAATAATCTAAATATACAGATCTCGGGAACAGTCCCCACTTGATAGTGGAGAGAACAACTCTATATTTCATTCCAAGTCAATGCTGTCTAAGTGACACTATTTAGCATAATCTTCCATAAAAATTAGTACATTAAATTTCTTTAAGAATTAAAGTCAGCAGCAAATAAAACATATGCATCTTAAATATGCACATGTTCAACTAGTGTCAAATTACAATAACATTGACCTGAGAAGGTATTGAATTCCATTCTAATTACATTTGAATATTTAAATTCCAATATGTTTAGATGCTTTGTTTGAGGTCTTCATGATAAGGGAATATGTTAGGATATCTATGTATACAGACATGTGGGTCCACACACACACACACAAAATACAGAAGTTTCTCTACCTTTTATGAAGCATGTTAAATTAAAAATAGTTAAATTAAGAGCCAGGGATTTAGCTCAAGTGGGATCACCCCAACCTTGGAAACACAAGGGCTCAAATTCAGTTCGAATCCTGGTGCCAAAATAAAAGAAGTTAGTTTAGATTGCCAATCCTTTTGACTTTGTAGAGGATGCTATTGAGAATGCTATTAAGGGCTGAGGATTTAGCTCAAGTGGTACCGTACCAACTTTGGATGCACAAGGGCCTGAGTTCGATCCCCAGTACTGCAAACAAAAAAAGAATGCTATCAAGACATTACTTGTTGTCCTAGAACAGCACAGATAAAAATAGATACTTACACATGTACTGTTTCTATACCATTACTATGAAGAAGTACTGGGAAAAAAATGTGTCCTAAGACATGCTAATGAAAGAACACTCTTAAACAACACATGAAACACCATGAGATATATCTTCTTCCATCAAGAGGACAGTAATTTTAACAATGTAGAACCCCTTGTTGAAGAATGATCACTGAGTAGCATCAGTAAAATATCACTCGGAGGAGACTTTGGAAGGCCACTCCATGTGATCTCTGTAGGATCAGGCCGCGTTTAAGTGGTGTCCTGTGTGTTACGCATCTCAGCCTCCCTAGGAAGAGACTTTGAGCCAAAGCTCGGGGTGATACTTCTTCACCAAGGAACACAGACAGGAAGAGGAGACCGGAGGGTGACTGGCAGGCCGTGGGAGAGCAAGTGTGCAGGAGCTCAGCGCAGAGCCAGGCCCGGCCCGAGGCAGGCTGGCATTACCAGGCGTTTCCGGGCAGGCACCCTGCACTTCTGCCACTGCAGAATCCAGCTAGGGGAGTGGAGAGAAGGGGTCTCTGCAGGGTCTTCTCTCCCATAACTCAGCAGAACTCGTCCAAGGAGACAGTCAGGCCCACAGGGGAGCGAGCTTCTGGGCCTGTGGAGTTTCCTCCTGGTCCAGGAGGCGGCCTGTGGCCTATCTCTGGAGCACAGGAGTGGCCCGAGTTATCACCAGGGAGGCTCTGGCCAAGCGCAGAGCAAGGGCAAGGCCCTGGGGGGATACCCAAGTCAGTCCAACCCGCCTCCCTGGGGGCAGCACGCCAGGGCCTAACCTGCAATACACAGTTTGCTCTTTGTGAAATTAACTATGGGTAATTTTAAAAGTGAGCAACAGCATTGCACAGAGAAGCCAGAAGCTTGGAATCGATTCTAAGTGACTAACGTACTGTCTAGATTTCTTCATAGCTCTGACATCATCTCCTGTTTCTCCCCATCCTTATTTGACAGATTTTCATTAAAGGCCATTTATTTATCACTTTCCTTCTAGGACCTACTTGACCATCTGATCCTGCTTTGAAGTATCTTCCACTGTCTGGTCTTCTTTCTTACTTTTTACTAAAATAAAATTACTAGAAATGACTAAATTATAAAACTGCTCTCAGAGAATCCGGACAGAATGGTAGGAATAAACCTCAGGTATAACTCAGCCAGAATGCTGGCTTTGCCCTGCAGAAACTGTAATCCTAGGAAAACTATCTGCTTGACTGTAAAATCAAACATGTCCATCTTGGACAGTTGGGGTGAGAATTTGAAAAGTTAATGTCTATGAAACATTTAGGAAAGGGCCTGATACATACTACCTGTTATTTACATGCTACTGTAAATTTCAGCAAAATCTCATACACATCCAAGGGAAGGTTTTCTGGTTGATCTCTGAGTGAACAATATTGAAATGTATATCATAGCTATTTAAAAGAATATAACATGCTTTAATAGTTGAATAACTTTGATGTTTATCAGGTTGATATGGTGTTTATTTTTTAGTAAGGATAACATTTGTTTCTGCTCTATGTATATACGCAAAGATTTTGAGTGGCATTGGAGGATTCTGTAGTTTACACTTAGAGTGCATTATACAGTACACTTGCTACTTCACATGTGAACACTCTTTATCAAAAGAAAATATGTAATAATTGAGGCTAATTTTGCAGTATCACTTTGGTGCAACTGTAATTTAAATAAGGGGAAGACAAAGAATGGAGAATGATTAGTGTTTGTGTTAACCATTTCCACACTTAGGCTGTAAGACTCTCAGTTACCAAACTGGAATCCACTTATACTTCCAAGCATGCATTGGTTTGGGCCTCCACTTCATGGGTGCATACTAAAAAAATCAATACATGCACTACGTTCTTTGAAAATTGTGCTCCTTTCCTTTTTGATAATCTCTGTTGTGAACGCTAAAAGGAATCATTTGGCATGTATTCGATTTTATACAAAGACAAATTTCCATTGTAACAGCATTGCCAAATTGCTTATATATAAAGTTCTGAACTAAATTAACTTGTTATAAAAACCATGTACTTGATCTCACTTTAGCAAACTTTGAAAAATCATCCCATAAAATTATGCATTCTGCAATGCCACCATCTGGTTCATGGTTCGGCATCACAAAATCTTTGTCATACATGATTGCTAGTGATGCAACTGAATTTGCAATTAAGTTCAAGGACAAAATTATCCTAATGTATTAAGTGCAAAATGTCTGTATGTTCCATCCGTGTCTTCTCAATGAATTGCCACATTTTTTGTGTTTACATTGATTCCCGCCAATCAGACACTTGACTGGCATAATTCAGTAATGACCATATATGCTATCAAAGAGTTATTTGGTAAATGTACACAAGAGAGGAAGGAGACACGAGCTTAAGGTATATACTCACATCTAAACCGTCATAAACTTAGGTAGGGAGCATTGCGAGAGCCCAAAAGCACAGTCTTGGAGAATAAATGATGGCCAAACATTATATTCTGGTATCATGAAATGCATAATAAAACATTTTTACAAATTCATTCTCAGACTTTCACTAGATCCTGAAAGGCTTACAATTTTTCTCTGTTTTGGTCAGGCTGTGAATTATCTCTTAGAAAAGTGCGCAGTGAAGCCAACTGCTGGTAAATTTAAGAAATCAAATCACAGCAGGCAAACAGAACAGGAAATGATAACAGACCCTTCCCTGACTGCCTCACCAACTATCTCATATTCAGTTAGTAGATTAAGTCATGGAAGATTAAAACAAGCTTGCTCAGGGCATGCAAAAATGCAAAATACTTGATTTGCCAAAATGGAAAGTGTAAAAGAAGAAAAATGGGTTGGACAAGCAATCATGTTTAAGAAGTCCCTGAAGAATCTACACATCACTGTATCATACTTTTGCCAATTGCCATGGTTTGAAGATACCCCATTAAGTCTATCCGAATAACCAATAGGAGGGTAATCCAAATAGTAAAGCCATTCTAATGAAATGCAGATAAAAATCAGAAGGAATTAAAAGTGACAAGATCTGTTAGAGAACAGCCTTTACTATAATCAGAAGACGATGACTGATCTTGTCACTTACCAGCCATGTGCCTTCTTCACACATCGAGAAAAGACCAGCTGAGTGCCTCGGAGACGCTTGTGAGGCCTCCAGAATGGGGTCATTTGAGCTTCAGTCCGAGCACCAGGGCTTCCCCGCGTCCAAACACCTTTCAGTCTACCAAGCTCACCATGAACTACCCTGCAGTGGGCTAAACACTCTCGCAGAGTGAGCATAATGGATTTGGGAAGTGATTAAAAGCCTGAAAATAATTGTATTCTGATGCATCACTTCCAAGAACATTTCTCAGCAACTAGGTAATTTCAACCTGAGGGAAAGTGGAGAAGCTCCTGCCCAAATCAGTTCAGAAGCTTTAACTAGGTATTCAGCGAACGCAACAAAGGAGACTCCCGACTTGGAGTTCTATAAAAACTAAAAATTTAGTCATGTCCTCTGGCAATCTATTATAAATCTTAAACTGTGAAGATGAAAAGGAAAGAAAGTAGAATTTCTCAGACATAAAAAACATCTCAAACTAAAAATGTTCACCAACAAAGGTAGCATTGGTTTTTCAAGAGAGTTTGGGGTTGATAAGCATATTCGAAATTTAGAGAATAAACACTGAAAACTGGATTTGGGAAGATTTATGTAAGAAGAGTCCAAGGAAAATGGAATTGTGTACAAGAATCATTGCAGCCCCTCAAAATGAAAAGAACTATAGTACATCTTTTTCAAAGTTCATATTTCTTTTTTGTTACTTTAAAATTTTGGCCTGATTATTTCCATATATAACCCTACTACAGATTGTCATCTCTTCTTTTGGCTTATAATCCATATAGATTTATTTCTCAGTCTTCTCTCTTTTTTCTTTTTCTTTTTAAAATTTATTTTATTGGTACTTTTTTTTTGTTTGTTTGTTTGTTTTTGAGACAAGGGCTTGCTTTGTATTTCAGGCTGGCCCTGAGCTCATTCACTATGTAGCCCAGGCAAGCCTCGAATTCAGCAATCCTCCTGCCTCTGCCTCCTGAGTGCTGTGGTACATTTTATATACACATTATGATCACAATTAACATTAAAGGTTTGTACCAGTACATGACATGACTTAATTTCATTCTGCTGTCCCCCCCAACACACCACCTATAAACATAAGCTTTGTTTCATTCTTTTACCATCATGTTTTTTCTTTCGCATTTTTACTTACCTCTACTTGCCCTTTTCCATTTGAATATTTTCTATTTCTCACAATACCTAACATATACTTTAGGGTTCATTTACACTTTCACTTCTATTTATTAGAAACCATTAAGAGAGAATGTTTTATTGAAGAAGCATTATAAGATTTGATCTGGAAAGGATAGGAACGTATTAAAGGGAGAAATCAAACAGCCTGCGGTTATTTTAGAGAGAAAGTGCTAAATTCAGCCATCTGTTGTCCTCTAAGCATCTGAGTGAAGGCCTCATGGGCTTCGCAGTCAGTGATGAAACCTGCCTACCTAAGCATTTTGATACAAACATCTGTGTCAAAAATACCAGAATACATGGTTAAAGTTCAAAAAGTAATGGGGTAGACTTATTTGCGGGTGTCATTGACTCCAACTCTGCTCTTGCCAGGGAGGGAACCCCTAGCAGCCACCACAAGATCCATCCCACCCCAGTACCCCGCGTCCCTGAGCGAGTAGCCCCTGTGCAGATTTCTGCTGACGCCTGGAACAGCTTTTCACTGCCTCAGCCAACCAGCGAGTTTTGCTACCGTCGGTCTTATTTGGATCTGAGCTTCCTCTTGAACTTAAGTTAGCTCCAGGGGTTCTATCATTATTTTCCTTCCACTCCCAAGCACTTTTCACATGCCTTCCCACTCCTTGAAACTGGCACCAGGTACTCGCTAGCTATGCAAATCTCCCGGAAGCTGTTCCTGGGCTTGGGGCGTCGCTAGGGTGGGCTTCTCCATCTGTTGTGTTCTGCAGATAATCAGCTGCTTTGTGTGTGGTCTGGAGAGCTGGGCAGCTTAGCATAATCGCCCCGTCAGTTGTTCACTTTTTATTTCCATCTCTCCTCACTTCTATCATTTATCCAACTGTTCCCAGAGGTCTTTATAGTTAAGCTTACTGAACACCCAATAATGTGCTAAAATTATGGTCCACGCTGCCTTTAGGTGTCAGACATCATCACCTAGACCCGCAGTGGAGCCTGCGGCACGTCCTGTCTTCCCTACCCTCTGGGAATTAACACACAGACCAAAGAAGTATATTCCATTTCAAGTATGAATTTGATTCACCTTTAATTTCTGAAAAAACCTTCAAAGTTTAAATGTCTTGAAATGAGTCATTTTTATTAGTATTCTTAGATTCAAAAACTTAGATTAAAAGACTTTGTTTTAATTATTATTAAAATGTTTTAAAATATTTTACAAGCTAGTCCTATTGAGCCATAGGAGGTTGGACACATGTCCTCAAATGAATAGATTTATAAATATACATTATAATAACCAATTTGAGCACTAGCAGAAATGAAGTTGTCTGGCCTATACAATACCAATCAGTGTCATTCATTCCTGGCTTGGTTCTTTGCTTTTTTGTAACCCTGCTATTACTAATATAGTGTTCTCCAAATTATTAGAAAGTCATAGCACAGAAAATACACTTAGAAAGGAAAATCAAATCCACAAACAGAAATTATTAACAGATTGGATGATAAAAATTTACCATATCTTATACTGCTTGTCACCTTTATGAAAGTAACCAATGACACAAATTTATTGCAAAGAACCTTGGAACATTATTATTGTGTGCACATATAAATGTGAGCACAGATTGGCTTTATACTATCATGGCTAGGCTAAGAGAAAAAGTTTTAAATTATGTGATAGCTTAAAAAATTTTCTATGTAAAATCTTCACTGTAATAAGAATCTTTGTTTCAAGAGTTTCTAACAATAAAATCTCATGGAAAATCTTGACTCCAAATAGCTTTACATAGAACCAAGCATGGACTATTATTTAAGTACTTTTTTTCTGGTAATACTAGACATCAATTCTGAAATTGTCAAAAAAGTGATTATTTACTAATTGTACATCAAGACAACTGTCAGTTGTGGCCAATTTATTCCCCAAACTGAATTTCTCCTTAGACAATGTGTTTCCCTTATACCATAAAATAAGTTCCACTTTTATACATATTCAAATCACTATGAAAGCTTTCCACTGAATAATGTGTCTCTTTGGGCACTACATTTTCCCAAATGCGACCTGCCTATGATTTGGACATTTATTTTGTTTTTAACCATCAAGTTTAGTCCCACCATTTAGCTTCCTGGGAAGCAAAGTGATGGTAAAATTTCAAAACCGATAATCACCTCCTTTCCACAGAGCTCTCCACCCATAGCTGCAGCTTGATAATGAATGGTATTTCAGATAAAGAGATCTTTGTTTCCTTTTTTTTTTTTTTTTGAGACAGGGTCTCGCTTTGTAGTTCAGGCTGGCCCTGAGCTCACTATGGTGCCCAGGCAAGCCGCGAGAACTCAGCAATCCTCCTGCCTCTGCCTCCCGAGTGCTGGGATTACAGGTGTGAGCCACCACGCCCGGCTCCATTTTTGTTTCATTTCATGTTGGTCATCTTCTATTTACTATCAGTTTAATATCTTCTATTTAGTGTAAACAGTGTGAGAAGTAATTCTATGATAGCTTTGGATTTATGTGGGAATATGTAAAAAAAGAAAAGTAAGTGCATGGGGGAAAACACATGGTATAAATATATACAAAATAAAGAATCCTTAAAATCAATTTACCTATTTTACAATGTTGACTATAAGAAAGGTCATTCAAATTATAGGGCTAAATTATAACGACCTTTGTATTTTATTTTTTGATTATTTGAATTATGTACCTTGAATTTGTGGATATAATTTTATCCACACTTTAAAATCATTTAGAATGACTCTTTAGTTATCATTTTCCATCTCACCCATACAGTATTCATCACGACTAGCTCCCAATTCCTTACAAACCTGTAGAGAAGAGAAGGCAGTTTCTCATCCCTTGAGCTCGGGGTATCATTTTGACTGCTTTTAAAGTGGTAAGTACTGAAAACAGCTGGTATATGTTGAAAAACTTGTGAACAGAAAAATGTTAAATTTCAGTTATAGACTCGTCACCGAGTACATCTTAGCTGTGAGGAAGGAGAGAGCTCCCGGAACTTCAACACAACTGAGTTAAATTATAGATTGCAAAGGAAGGGAAGATTTTCCTGGGATTGGAAGAGATGAATAAAGAGCACCAGACATAAAGACATGTTTCAGAGGAGAAACTAGAATGCAGAGAGGTGAGACTGTCATTCTCTCCACAGGTCACGTGCAAAGCGACCCGTGGGGGGGGGGGGTGACCAGTGTGCTTCGCAGAGACAGAGACACAAGAAGGGCAGATGCAGTTAGATTTGTCAGATAGGAAATGATATTTTATTCAATGACATGAAAAGAAGCTTTGAAATATCTACAATTTGGAAAACTTAAAAGATTAAACACTGGGTTAAATTTTTGGGTACAAAAAAATAAAAAATTGAACCATGAAGAAAATAGACAATCTAAAAAAAGCAATAAAATGTAGCAACATTGAGTTAGTAATTTTAAAAAAATCTCTGAATAAGGAAATTCCAGGGCAAGATGGCTTCACTACAGAATTTACCAAACTTTTAAAGAGTAACTACATACTAATTCATCACAAATTATTTCAAAAGTATGAAAAGTAGGACATTCTTATAAACTAACTCTATGAACACAGGGTTGCTGTGAACCCAAGGACGGGACACACACACACAGACTGACAGAATTTCTGAACAAAATATAACCATTCTTAATTCAATAGGATATCAAGGAGATTACAAAGCAAATAAACTTACAGATAAAAGAATGATTTAATACAATAAACAGATACATCACATAGCTAAGTTAATGACAAAACCTATTTGACTATCCCATTGGATGCTGAAAATCTTGGAGGAAATTCACCATCACTTCATGGTAAAGCGCCTGAACAGCTGAGGTACAGCAGGAATGTAGCTCGATGAGAAAATTGCTATAAATGTCACACACAGCCCATAATGAGTGGGACAAGCTGGAAGTGTTTCCTTTCAGACTGGGAAAGCCAAGGATGATGACTTTCACCAGTCGTTTTCAGCTCAGGATGGGTGTCTAAGAACATTAGTCAAGAGACAGAAATAAAGAATACCCCATCTGGAAAGCAAGAAGTCAAATTATCTTCACTGGCATATGATATGACCTCATGCAGAAAAATGTAGATTTGGCCCCCAAAATGCTAGAAACAGTAAACAAATTCAATGAAGATAGAGGATATAAAATAAAAATACAAAAATTACTAATGTTTTACATGCCAATAGTGAACTTGCTGGAAAAAGTAATCAAGTCAAAAATCCCATTCATAATAGCTATCAAAAACCTTAATTTAACTGAAGAAGAGAAGGGCCTCTATAATGTACATTGTAACACACTAATGGGATAATGAAAGAGTGCACAATAGTGAAAATATATAGCTCATGAGTTCACAAATTGAAAATTAATATTAATGAAATGCTTATATTATCCAAAGGAATATACAGATTCATGCAATTCCCATTAAAATATCAATGACAAAAGCGAGACCCTGTCTCAAAAAGCAAAAAAAAAAAAAAAAAAATCAATGACAGTCTTTACTAAAGACTAGAAAGTAACAAACCTAAAATTCACATAGCACCACAAACAAAGCAGAAGATATCACAATATCTGACTTCAAAACACAGGACAAAGACATAAAATCCGAAATAGCAAGCCACTAGCATAAATGCAGATACATAGACTAACAGAATGGAATAGAAAAACCAAAATGAAATCCATGTACTCACAGGCAAATATGTTTGTACAAATATGCTGAGATTCTGCACTAAAGAAAAAACAATCTCTTCAATAAACTGTCCTGAGAAAACTGAATATCCAAGTGCTGTTGAATAAAACTTGATATTCTTATTTCCTCATTCATGGAAATCAACTCAAAGTGAATCTGAGGTCTACATCAAAGACATGAAAGCAGTAAAGGAAAACAGAGAGAAAACAGTTTCAAACTTCAGTATGGACAATTACTTTTTGGATGACACCAAGAGTCCAAAAGTAATAACCCCCCAAAGGGTTATTACATCAAACGAGGCAGCTTCTGTATCCTGAGGATGCGGTCAACAAGGTGAAGAGGCAATAGGTTGAATGGGAAAAAGTTCACAATGCATTGATCCACAAGGGGTTAATACCCAGAACGTATACAGAAGTTAACTGCAAGAACATGTAATCCAATTAAAAATGGACAAATGACCTCTCTAGACATTTTGCATATGACGTACAAAATTTCAACAATGAGAAAAAATTCTGAATATTATGAGTCATCAAGGAAATGCACCTCAAAGCCACAACGAGCTCTCATTCCATCTCCCTCAGAATGGCTCTTATCAAAAAGACAAAAAAATCACAAAAGCTAGCGAGGAGGTGGAAGAAAGGGAACCTTGACATCGCTAGTGGACTGCAAGCAACTTCGGACATGATGAAAAGCGGCAGAGCTTCCCCAGCAGGCGAAAAGCCAGGGCGACGGCGCGTTCCGCAGCCCCGCTCCTGGGTACACATCGAGGGGAAGCGCAGTCAGCGTGTCAGAGACACCCACGCGCGCTGCTGTCCGGACGCCAGCACTAGCCACAGCAGCCGGGGTAGGGCATCGACCTCGGTGCCCAGCACTGTGCTCCTCGCCAGGGATGTTTACATGCTCAGTTCCTTGCTCACCGCCAAGCAAATCAAGACTGATTCAAAGGTAGCACCAAGGAGAGGAGGCGCGGTTTGCTGCAAATCGCCACCGCCCACTCAGCGGGTGGGCTCGGCAGGTGTGCTGGGTCTTTTCCAGCGAGGAACAGCCCGGGCAGGGGAGACAGTGGCACAACCGCCGCGTCCAGGCTTGTTCCACCCGCCGGGGCCACAAGCCGCCCTCGCTTGCCTAAGAGAAGGAAACCGGGTGTGATCTGGTGCCAGCGCGCGAGTCCTGTCCGCGCATCTGAACGCAGGGAAGCTCGGCGCGCCCGGGGCCCCAGGAAACCGAGACAGCCACGTGTCCAGAGGAAAAACTCCCTTTTCAACTTCCACCTTGCACGGCCAGTTACAAGTGGATACACAGATAAGAAAACACCGATACGACAGGTGATAGATACCATGTAGATAGACAGGAAATGAAGTATTAGAATTCTCAGCGGTATGGTAGAAATTGAGAATATTAAGTTATATCACATAAGCCAGGTGTGCGTGCATGCGTGCGCACGCACACACACACACACACACAAAACCCAGAAAAACAAATTCTTGGTGTTCTAACATGTCAAAGCTAAAAAGAAATAACCGCATGGAAACAGAGCAGAGCAGTGGCTCCCAGGAGGCTGGCGGGACATGGGGAGGAAGGGGAGGAAGCGGTCTGAGGACAGATACAGGACTACAGTGAGAAGCATGACCACCGATTTTCAAAATTCTTCACAGAGGATTTCCAGTGATCACACACGATACTGAAGAGAGATAAAAGCCAGGATATTTTTCTCCCAGGCACAGAACACACAGACTAAACTTTCTTCCCTTCAGTGCCCGCGTAGCAATACGATAAATCAGCACTAGGAAGTCTGCAGGCACTAGTAGCCCTTGGGGTAAGGCCGACCTTGTTAACGCGAGGCCATCCAGTCTCCGGTAAGCAAGGGCTGGTCATTATGAGAACTGATACAACCAGTATCACTTAGCAATGTGGCTAGAAAGAAGCGTTGCTAATAGCGTAAAAATAAAGACAGGTTTGTGAAGGCGGCATCCAATCACAGTTACAAATTCATGAATTTTAAAGCTACCTTTCAAACTTGAGCAGAACATAAAGCGCTATCACACCGACCAGCACAGTGTCTTATCCCTCCCACTTTCTGATACTTCGACAATCTTCTTCAAGAGTAATCCATTTAATTAACTCGTCCCTCTCAAAATGATGCCCCATAAAAACACAAGTGGGTCTAATCTAAAATCTCAATTAAACATGATGAGGTGTAATTTTTGTAAGCCATTTTATAGAGGTGAGGAAGTTTTACATTTAAAAAAAATTAGCAGCCACCCTCCTGTCTGCAGGACCCTGCTTCCGCTTCCATTCTCTTTCCTTTCGACTGAACTGTCTCTGTCCCGCGCTAGACGATCGTGACACCCTCTCTCCCACTACCTGCCCCGCAGCAGCTCAATCTGCAGAAGAAATCCACACAACAGAATTGATTACTGACAGTGCCGAGGAAGGAAACATCAGAGGAGCAGGCAGCACCGACTGGGTGCAAAGGATTCATTATCACCGCTTGGGGCGCACGGCGCTCTCCTGCTAACGGCTCAGGCCTGCCCGCCTCGGGTTTGCGGATCGTCTCACCGGTGTTTCCTGCACCGCGCAGCCCGTGCGGTCCGCCCTGCGCTCTGCTCTCGTACTTCTGAGGCTCCCACTTCCCGCCCAGCCTCCCTCCTTTCCTTCCTGTCCCCACGAGCCACCAATTCTCCCCTCTACCAGTTTGCAAGGAAGCTCAGGCCTGCGCGCGGCTTAACAGTGGTTCTGCCATGGCATCAAAACCCTGCTAGCTGTTTATTTTATGAATAAGTTTCTGCTGAGAAGCATTCAATAACTGTTTCATCGCATATCATCACCATCAGTGGTTCTGTTGCCTGCCTCGCGACCGGAAGGTCCTGAGTTCGATCCCTCTAATCACACACCACAAAGTCGGGCGTGGTGGCTCACGCCTGTCATTTCAGCACCCAGAAGGCAGAGGCAGGAGGATTGCTGTGAGTTTGAGGCTTGTCTGGGCTACATAGTGAGCCCAGACATACATATATATA
Organism: Thryonomys swinderianus; assembly: GCA_004025085.1. NCBI lineage: Eukaryota > Metazoa > Chordata > Mammalia > Rodentia > Thryonomyidae > Thryonomys > Thryonomys swinderianus. The sequence goes on from PVIC010004620.1 coordinate 41,055, forward strand.
TACATATATATGTATATATATATATGACTATATCATAGTCATACCACAAGTTAGTTGGATCTGATTCGTCAGTATTTTTACTATGTGTATGACATAAGATCAAAACACAATTTATGTTTTTTAGTCAGAATGCCATTAAAATATTTCCTTTGCTCTGAACATACTCAGCCGATTCTCACCACTTTCTGAAGAAGCTCTGTATGTTCCTTCTTTTGAGTATTCCATGTACCATCATACTGAATTATTCCCAATGCCCACCTCTGGTTCTCTTTACTCTGAGGCAGACCCAGCTGTGTGACGCCAGACCCGAGGCACCAGGTGCACAAAGACTCCTGGCGCTATTTTAGCAAGGCTGCCTCCCCGGATAGCACCCGGGACTTGCATTCACCTTATTTTCTTGTGGGACAGGAGTCAACCGAGACAGAATGGCCACAGCCAGAAAAGTCTGTAAGAAAATGACTGCGCTAACAATAAGGGTTCACATTACGGTAGGAAAAGGAAATACTGCACACGAAGATGTGAGGCGATGTTCTTAAAAAATAAATACTTTGTGTGTGTATATATTTATACACACGAATCTCTAATACATTCTGTATTTGAAAATCTCTATGTAAAACTATAATTCAAAATATAACTGCTCAGAGAGAAGCGTATTTCCCTTTATGTGCTTAATATGTGGTGACGTCACACATGTTACACTGGAACTAAAGCAGAGTGCACAGGAATACGAGATAAGAGCACTGCCAGGTAATGAGTCAGAACCAGTACCCGCTAGAGACTACCCTCTTACTATTTCTGGAAGCAAATGTCCTGTAGTAAGTGCTGCTTCCTGATATCACAGCTTCACTTGTACATTTCTTTTCTAAGCATCTCTACCTGAATCTCCTTACCCCTCAGTTATATGAGTTGATCCTGTACAAACTTTCTTTAAAGTGTGTAAATATCAATGCCAACACTTCTTCCAAGCCCTGTGTATGTACTGAAGTGCCTTGGATGAACAGGGCGCTGTACTGTTTTGAAACCTTGGTAGCCATATTGGAAGAAATGCCGTTATAAAGTAGCAGTTAGTGATTTTCTTTCTCTACAGAGGGAGACTTGAATATCCATTTAGAAACCAATGTTTACTTCGGTTTGAGAGGAAAAAAATAGTTTTAACCTGTTTAACTTCATAGAAATTGTAACTCTGATTAGCCCTGGATGATAAATCGTACCAAATTATTTCCATAGATCAAGCGTCATAGTTCAGTGCACGCTGCAGTATCTCAGTTAGTCCTCCAAACAAGCAGAGGAGAACTCGCGCCGGAGTCCCAGAAGGAGCAGTAAAGAGGAGAAGCGCAGCCCGCAGCGACGGACTCACCGCGAACCCGGCTCTGCCGTAAAGCCGAGCCCGCGGGCCGTGACGCCCCGGCGGGCCCAGTCGAGGCTCTGGCGCGTCTGACCCAGGAGCACCGCGTCGGCTGGAGCCACGCGGGGGCCAGCGCCGGCCTCGGGTTCGTGGCTCTCGAGCTGCCCGGCGGGAGGTGCCCGCGTGCCCGGAGCGCCGTCCCGACCGGTCTCGCCGGAGCCCTCTCCCGGCCTCACAGCAAACAGGACTCCGAGTTCGTGTCTTCTTTCGCCTTCTCTTCATCCCCAGCTTTCTTCATCTCGCTCCGACACTCCATCCGTCATTCTTTGTTGTATTCCTTTCCCCTCCCCATTCTCCTCTCTCTCTTTATTTCTTTCCTTCCTTCTTCCCTTTCCTTCTCTCTCTCTCTCTCCAATATGCAGAACTGAACACAAGTCTTTCACACTGAGCTACGCAAGAAGTCTCTTTTTATTTTTTATTTTCAGACAGGGTCTCACTAAGGCCCTGAATTGCCCAGGCTGGGCTAAAACTCCAACCCTCTTGCCTCAGCCTCCCAGAGACCTGGGATTATAGATATGTGCTGCTACAACATTTTTCTTATCTTTTCTTTTTTTTTGAGACAGAGTCTTGCTTTGTAGTTCAGGCTGACCCCGAGCTCACTCTGTAGCCCAGGCAAGCCTCAAACTCACAGCAATCCTCCAGATTGGTACTCTGATTCTAATGCACTTCAAAGATTTATAAATGATAAATCACAAAGTTCAAAATATTCCAGACAGAGATGCATTCTCTAATACAAGATTATATCTAGTCTATGACAGTATTATTTGTCTTCTAGTACTACACTATTTCCAATTTGTAGTGTGAAACATACCTTTCATGAAACAATGTTTGGGGAAATATAATGAGAATGTTTAAGTAACATAAACATAACTCGGAGATATTGCTGGTTTGGTTCCAGACTGCAGTAAAGTGTTAAAACAAGAAAGTGAATTCCATGATGTTTTGAGTTCTCAGTTCATACAAAGTGTACACTTGCACTGGGCTTTAGTCCATTAAGTGCACGGAAGTATGACATCTAAAACATAATGTAAATATTTTAAGTAACACAGTGCTTATAGTGTTAATGATCGTTTGAATATTTGGAGTGTTTTGCCTTGGCATTGACAGGTTCTGATTCGTAGTATTTATTGCTGAAGGTTGAGTGTCTATGGAAATCTTTTAAACTAAGACAGAAGTTTGCCATACACTTTCATTTTTCTTTTGTGAAAGATTTCTTCACAGGATGCATTCATGTATAATTTTAATCTCACTAATGGTTTTACTAATTTTCTACAGTCTGGCTTTGGGTTCCCTGTGTTTTGAGATCTAATTCTCCACTTTATGTTTAGAACAGCAGGTACTACAGATATATTCTTATTGCAGTAAGACCTTGGTGTTGTACCCTCAAGGTACCATGTAGAGTGCATTAGCCCAACAAGTAAGACCACATTCCCATGCCAGGGATGCAGCAACATCTCAAAAATACATAGTTGTAATTATAAACATATTTCCCATCAATACAAAATCAAATGCATGTTTACTCCAAATTCCCTTCAGTAAAATATGGGCTAAAACACACAGCCTTTTAGCTAGTTGTGCATGAAATGTCATACCTGTACCAATTACATAAGAACACATGATCATGTTCGAAGGGCCGAATAATGGCACCCTTAGAAGTTACTTCCTAGTTCCTGGAACTCAGACAAGTCACCTTGCATCACAAAAAGCAAAAACCAGAATGCAGATGTGATCTCGCACTTCAGGATAAGGAGATTATGGTGATTGTCCAGAGATGAGCAAAAGGAAGTTAAGAGCATCCATGCGGAGAGAGGAGAATTAAGGATGGACCCAAAAATTTGGAATGATGTGAAAAGGGGCCCCGACTTAAGGAGCACAAACAGCCTCCAGAAGTTGGCAAAAGCAAGGAAACAGACTGTCCTCTCGGTGGGAAGCTGACAGCTACTTCCAAAGTTCTTTCCGGGATGCAGAACATCATCCCCTAGAAGCGGGTCCATCTGGAGCCAACAATGGCCAGGGACTGCAGAAGATTAACCATTTGGATCAATACAGGAGAACTCCGGGTAGGGACTGAGGCTCCAGCTTCCCTGAGACCCTGCACCCGGCATGCAATTTAATTTCTCCCTTGGCCCAACCCTGCTCCCATTTCTGCCCTAATAAACAACTGTTCGGTAAAGTCCTCCCTTTAGAACTAATCTGCTCCATGCACATGACCACCCACATCACATTGCCCAGGAAATTCCAGTTCATAGCTCATAGAGAGTAATGCACAACACACAATTCCTAAAGTGAGATCTTTAGTCCTTGTCTGACTTACCTAACAGAGAACCGTTTTATTTAACACTCCCAGCTACTCACACATTCATCGAACAAACGGTGGTTCTGCTTCTCAGGGCATTCTATTTGACTGATTAAACAAAGGAATGCAGGAGTGAATGCAATGTGAAGACCTGCTACTCATGCAAACAATTTTAGTTAAATAAATTGAAATATGTTGCGCAATACTGTGCAACTTCTTGCCCTGTCTTTCTCTGCATGAAGGTATTCTGGACTTTTCCCATGTCCAAGGGTGAAAACCTCCATTTATTCCCCTCCATTGCTGCCTACATGATTTACTGTAGTCTTGCTCTAATACTGTGCAAGTTCCTCCTATGAGATTTGTACGACACAAACCCTAAGAGACATTTGTTGACTGGTCTTTTATTCTGATGACATTTCAGTTTAACTTACATTTGAACTGAGCCTGCATTCCAGAGTGAACATTTCTGACACCAGAGACTATAAGTTCCTTAAAGGTTTCGATCTTGGAATCACCTCAGAACTTAGCATGACATTGAACACATGGTAGGTGCCTCCCCCCAGTGCTCAAAAGTAATCATGTTCATGAGAATTATGAGAATTACCTTCTGTCATATACTGGTACAAGTTCCCCAGTGTTGAGCGTGATTGTGAACTGTATACTAAATGTACCAATAAAGAATTCAATTAAATAAAGTAATCGTGTTCACGATCATAAAGAAGCAAAACACCTAGCCTCATTCAGAAATTCTGAATTGTTTGTTTCAACAGACAGGAACCATGTATCTCCTAGAGCTGAACAGATAATAATAGCTAAAGTTAGAAGTGCTTAGTAACTGTATAAAGTGTTAATGTCCCATAGATTTTTCAGATAATCAATTGCTTTAACTTCCCTCAGGCTTATTAATTCACTAAGTAAAAGATAATACCTGACCACTCACAGTGTACCAAAACAATATGAGAAAAGTTAGACTGGAAGCACTGATCCTCAAGGAAGCATAGGGAAGAACAGACCTTTCTCTGGAAGTAGAAGGGGGCACGAAGTCACGAAGACTTCACAGCCAAGGCTGCACTGACATGTAGCTGAAGGATTAGCAGGAAGCAGCTGGACGAGGGAGGGCGGAATCCTCCCTAGCAGTGCTCCATAAGCACGAAGACAGAGAAACCACAGCCTGAGGCCTAACGGGTACTCAGCACACAGCACACAGCAACAGCGTCACAAGGGTGCGAGGACGGGAGTGGAGGCAACAAGGAACAGAGCTGTAAAGACAGAGGCCGGCGGAGAGGAAGCCACGGAACTGACGAGGAACCCTAGGACATTCCAGCGCTTCTTTCTTTGAGCAGATCGACTGGCAGATCGCTCTGTGGGTGAGGGACAGGACTGTTCTTTTCTGAACAGTTTCACACAACACCTTCGGGAGCAGCCCCGAGAGTGGAACAGAAGTTCCCTCCTGATAGAAGTGGAGACCATCAAGAGCATTTCATGGTGGTCCAACCTGGACAGAGTATGAGCCTGGTGCACCAAGAGCAAACCGGAAGACAAGGGCAATGCATTTGATAACTACAGGACCTGTCACGGCTTGACCTTCGGTGACCAGGTGAGATAAGATATTCAGAGGAAACCAAGATGACTGACGGGTGGTGATCGACACGTAGAATTACAACCAGAGGAAATCGCAAAAGAGAGAGTGATGAGACCAACAGTCTACTCGTGAGCACCTGAAGTTTCACAATGTGTAAGATGTCCTGATGGAACTGTGCAGTGGGCGGGGACATACGCTCTCAATGCTGGTCCCGGGGGTGACTCTGAGGCAGTGCCATCCAGCACGGTTACGGCATCTCCTCCGCGTTAACTCCCCTCACCCTGCACAGAGCAGGGAAGGAGCCGGACAAAGCCCAGGTGCTTCTCGGGTTAACCGGCGGGCAGTGACTCCGCTGTGGTGTGACGCGTTCGGGGCCAGCTCGCTCCAGACTCCCTGCTCTCGCCCACCCTGTCCCTGCCTCTCAGAAATGCGTGTGGGCGCAAGAGGTGGCACGGGCTGTTTGGCAGCGGAATTTCTGATCATGGCAAAAGGTGAGTTCACACTATGACGTGTCCTTTCCTTTGATACTAACACACGCACACACACACACACACACACACACACACGAGTTTCATAAATGTTAGCTGCTCTGTGTGAGTGTAAAGAGAATTATTTATGCTGATGAACAAAATCTCTGAGAAATCCTAGGGTTAATTTGATTTCTCCCAGTAGATTTCAACCTTTTATTGTATCTTGATCTCCTGCCAGATTCTCCTGTTCCTCATTTTGCAACATCAGGATAAGCTTGGTAAAACTGATATCACAACATACTACTGAGTACATAGTATATTAAAGATAATACTGTAATTAAAACGTGCCATGTAAAAATCCACTATGTTTCCCTCTTTGCTAATCTTCTTATGCTGATAAGACCAGTATAGAATTATGCTCTACCATAAAGGTTCTTTCCTAAGCCTGTGTGCATTTCCTGTTTTATGATTTTTAAGCAATTAAGAAACTATATGAAAGCAGAAACCTGATGACAGATGATGAGGACTTAACTAAAGATCATTAACCTCTACCAAACCTCAGCCATTATGAAATATCCCCATATTTCAACACATTACATTATTCACAGATCTTTAACAAAAATGTTGCTTCTCCAATAAACACAGGGAAGAACAACTTACTACCAGTCAATAAGCCCAAGTGAACGGAGCAAGGTAATGCAAATCAGTGAATCGGGATGCCACCCGAACACTGTTCGAAGCTGATGAACTACTGGCCTGAACCTGACCTTCCCCTCCAAAGACTACTTCTCTCTCTTCACCGGTGACGGAGTACTGATAAAAGTTCAAATTGTTTCTTCTATTTGCTTATTTGGTGTGACTAGCTAGAGAGTTTTCCCACTCCCAAATTTCTTTATGTTCAACTATTTCTAGTTTTTCTTGTTGTTCTGTTCTTTTTATTTCTGTTCTCTTTCCCTCTATCTTCTTCACCAGTTTCCCCAAGTTTGTACAATCTTCTTTTGTCCTCTAGTTCTGCTTGTGATTTTTTTCCTCTTCTTCTATTTCTCTATGTTTCACCTTAACATCTTAAATTTTCTTCCCTAAGGGTAAAATCACTATATCAAAGGCTTAATTATCATATGCAAACTTCTGTTTTGTTTTAGATTTTGTTCTATATTAGTAATACTGGTTTTGCCTTTTCCATACTGCCTTTGATACTCCTATCATTACTAACTATATTACTTTAGTGAAGGTGACATATTTGTACTAATCAGTTGTTCTTCCTGGTATACTGAGATCACTTAAGGGTCTTAAAACAACAATAACAACAACAGACAAAAAAAAAAACCAGAAAAACAACAACCAAAAACCTATAGGTCAGAGCCAAAGAACCAGGAGATAGGCCAAGTAAGCAGCAACTTCTCATTTCCAACAAACTGCAGCAGACTGAAAACCCAAAAGCCAGCTAAATCTGGCAGACAGCTCAGATATACTCATTCCTTAAGGGTTCTGAATACTAGCAATAAAATTACTCACCATTAGCAACTTACAAGCATCAGAACGTTAAATTTGAAAAAATAGAAAATGGGAAAAACTTAAACAAAATGCAACGTCCTAGACTTGAAGCTCACTGAAGACAAACCCAAGGGTCAACAAGGCAGAACTATCAGACTTTCTTTATGTTCAACATGAAGACCCCATGTCATCCTCCTCCAAATAAAGCTTTTCCTCTCAAATAACTTTCTCTGTCTGGGAAGAAAACGAAGGAGCTCAACCACCTTACCGATAATTTAACAGGAATGAGACACAAACTCAGTCATTTGGAAGAAGCCACCTTCCTTCCCCGCAGTCCTGCAGCACAGACACACATGCTCTCACTACTTTGTTCTTCACTCGTTCCTCTCTCTCCCAGTCTCTTTCAGGCCCCATCATCAAACTCAAAAACATGAAAATAATGACAATATGAATTCCACTTTCTCTACTCTGTGCCCAGCAGTGTGCTTGACACAAAATACTTTGGATGGGGCCAGAGGGTTAGCTCAGTGGTTCCGGCGCCTGCCTCGCAAGTGCAAGGTCCTGAGTTTGATCCCTGGAAACCACATACAATGCTGGGTGTGGTGACTCACGCCCACCAGCAATCAGTACCACATACCACAGAGCCAGGCGTGGTGGCCCACGCCTGTCATCCCAGCACTCGGGAGGCAGAGACAGGAGGATTGCTGAGTTCAAGGCTTGCCTGGGCTACACAGTGACCTCAGGGCCAGCCTGAACTGCAAAGCGAGACCCTGCCTCAAAAAAAAAAAATACTTTGGATGTTACTAATGTTTTTTAAAGAGTAAAGGAGTGTACTATAGCATGGTAGGATGACTACAACTAGCAATGATTTGTTGCACAGTTCAGCACAAGATTTTTATTTCAAGACCAGTAAGTGGTAAATGTGGGGGTGAAGGTCACTAAGACCCTGGCTTGATCATTACACTCTGTTACACATGTGTCAGAGCAGCACACTGTACCTTCTGAGTATGTACAACCGATAATTCAAAACAAAACTGTTTTTACAGTGCAGACGGCTCTTCCCCACGTCCTCAGACCTAGGAGGAGAGGGAGCCTCGGTGTGAGCTCTGGCACGGGCTGGATCTGCGCAGTCTGGCGCTGGGCCTCCTTCCCCTCCCAGGCCCCTTCATCGGCAGCTACTTAGAGGTCAAGTTCGTTTTCGGAATTAAGCAGTTGTGGTCAGATGCCACCTCACTTTGACAGCTTAATAACTTTAGGAAAGTATTCAATGTTTCTCTGAAGTTTTGTTTGTATAATGCTTGCCCTCAAAGAGCTAGTTCTGCCTCTTTCATTGTTATATCATAGATTCCCCATACAAAAGCCAATGCGGGCTGGAGGCAGAAGGGATTTTCCCTGCTGTGTTAGTGGATTATTATGTTAGTATGATACATTTTCCTGACCTTCCTTCTCTTCATTGCTATGAGCTTGAATATAACACATGCTATCTTCCTCAGATCTGCTGGACCACTCTGTTGATTTTACTTCCAAACAAACACATGACTCTGTGCTTTACTCCGTATTTGATTAAAATCAACACCAATAATTCCCTTACAGCCAAACAACCATGAAAGTACCTGTCCCCTCCCCCCCAAGCTTTTGATTTACTGGGTCACTCCATGCCAACATCTGGCCCGCATCTGACCCCCAACCGGCTTCACCCTGCTACATAAGGGAAGGAATATTTGAGCCCAGCATTCACAACCCCATCTCTAAGTTCCTTTACAGATACAGAGACCAGGAACACCCTGCTGAGGTGGCTGGGTATTAACGTGTGTGTGTGTGTGTGTGTGTGCGTGCGTGTGTGCGTGTGCGCGCGCACATGTGTGGAGTTCTTCACAGAGTGGGAACAGGTCCAAACCAGGCAGAGGAGGAAGTGGCCAGGATCTTCCACTGTTTGCTCTACTCGTCACACGGTTAGAGGTGGGCTGGTCACGCCAACTGCGATGCCCGTGTTTGCAGCCCCCCGAGCTGCTTCCCGGCTGCCGCTCGCTCCCCTCTGGCCCCTTCTCTACCTAGCGGCCCAGCTGCTCCTCAGACATCAGGAGCTACGGCTGAACTCACACGTTCCTATTTCTCATTCCTCTGCTCCTTCCATTTATTTTCTAGGCCACAACCATTTCTTTAGCAGTACTGCTGTGAATCCGAAAGGCTCATGTTTAAAAAGGAAAAGTCCTTTGCCATATGCGTGAGTCCATGAATTCACCAAATATTTATCAAACACGCGCTATACGCCAGGCACTGCACTGTCCTCTGATTTGTACCTTGTTTCTGGTCTGTTTTTCTTGCCCCCAGGGAACATGCACGATTTTATCTTCTCATTATAAACAGGTCCAGGCCAGTAGTTAGTTTCTGCAGGACAAGGTAAGTGCCAGGACCCGAAGAGGAAACGGGGCTTGTGTGGGCCCCGCCCTGAGGAAGACTTTACCTATCAAGCGAGTGGCATCCCCAGGACACAGGGCTCGGCGCGCACTGAGCTCGCTGGGCAGAGAACAGTTTTAGAAGAAACAGTCGCACTGGAAGTGGGGGCGGGGCTGCAGCCGCGAGAACGGACTGCGCGAGACGCACAGGGGTGAGAGCCACGTTTCGTGTTGAAACCGGACGGTGAGCGGCGAATCATGTCCCGACGCGGAGCGAAGGCTGAGCAGCGATTCCCCGCCAGCGCCAGCGCCAGCAAGGGCGGCCCGCCCTCAGCCAAGCTCGGCACGCGGGGCTTCCTCTTCGCTCTCCATTCTTCTATTGCAATCTTCCACACAGGAGGCTTGCGTAGCAGCTTTTAGGATTTTTTTTTCCTCCCTAAATTATAAGAGCATCTAGAATCAATGAGATAGGCAGGAAACAAGAAAGGAAGCAAAGAAGAGAAGGAAGAAAGGTGGGAAGGAAAGCTTCTAAAACAAGAAAAATAATGCTCGACACAAAAATGAAAGTTATGGGGCCT
>PVIC010004620.1:51375-62050 GCA_004025085.1 Thryonomys swinderianus
AAAGAAAGTTATGTCTTGGGCAAAAATAAAAACATTTATGCAAAACTCTCCTTTGATCCCTGTTGGAAAGTTGAAATGCAAATTATTTTTTAATGTTAACATTATTCTTAATATCGACTGGACCAGAGTTACAAATGAATAGCTCTAGAAAGAATGCAGCTACAGCAACTTTCTTATTTAGTGTAAGTTGCTGCTAGGTATGGTTTTCTGGATGCTGGAGTTTAGCCATAGTACGAGAACACCGAGGTAAAGAAAAACCTGCCAATCTTCACAGCTGAGTTCAGCCACAAGATTCCAAGTGCCTGTCAAGTTAGAAATTAAGGTGAGGCACTATAAATCCAATGATGAGATAAACACAATAAGGGCATGGTTTTCACGAAAGTAATGTCACTTATTCATTCATCTGATGGAATCATTTTCTGACAGCTGCATTAGAGAAGTCACAACCGGAATGTCTTTAGAAAATTCTGCAAGAATCAGACTCTATTCAATCTTATAAAAATGATCTTTCACAAAAAGTTTTATTTATACCCAAATGTAATGGCTTGTATCAACAGAGTATCAGCAACACTTTTTTTTTAAGAGATCCATTTTAATCTAAGTTCTTTTTGAGAAAAAGTCAGTTAATTAGCAGTGTATGTAACTGCAGGTTGGTGAGGTATTTTTCTCAAATTTTGCCTGACAGATTGCACAGATGCAATGGTCACTGACAGGATGGTGTCTTCAAAGTGAGAAGTCAACCCCAACCTCAGTGTACAGTTTCATTAGTCTTGCATAATCTCCCTAAAAAGACCCCTTACCGTACCCTGCTATCACGATTGTAGTAATGAGTTCCTTGAGTTTATCATCGAAAGGATACAGCAAATCTATCAAAATACTCCATTCAGTGAAAGCAATTGATTTCATATAGCTTATTCTGTTATTTAATCAAGAAACTCATTCATACAGATCAAATGCATTATAAATTTCAGCCGATATTAGTCACATCTAGTCTCAAACTTTATCAGTCTTTTCAGGGAGAGGGGATCACGTTTTATTATTCATGTGGACACCCTTAAGTTTCCCAAACATTCTCAAGGTCTATGTGTGAGGTTTTCTGAGTATTTATGTTATTATCATTGCATATCAGAAGGTGAAGCCTATTTCAAGGATCCATAAAGTGTTCATCTGAATTGTCATCAATGACTTTTCATGTGTTTAGTAAAGCATGATGTTCCAAAATTTCTACAAAAACATATCACTTAACGTTTTGCATAGTGCTTCTAAAGGACTCAGGCCACTAGAAATCTGAAAACAAATTCTAAAATTCAGCCAACAATTTAAAATCCAATACTTGTGCCATGATCCGTGGATCTTTCTTACGTTTTCTTTTGGTTTAAACTTTAGGACATACTAGGGAATTAGTAGAGCGTGAGATATGATAATCTACTCTGGTCAGTTATTTTACTGATACTCAGAAAATTTTAGTGCCCTGTTTAGGTTTTGGTAATAAGTTAACATGAAGTTAGAACTATAGCCCAGTCTACCTGATTAACAGTTAATCTCTCAGTCAATGATTATGTGTTAAATCGGGAAAAATCTGACCTTATCCTCTGGTATATAAAGTTGAATGAGATAATTTTTTTGTCTGAGTAAAGTCATAAGACAAATCAGTAAGTAATAATACATGTGGTAATGGATATAAAGATGTCATGCAAACAAAGCTACAGAACAGAGTATGCAGAACATACCAAAAATGGTATATGGCAGGGAAGACAAGCTTGTATAAGTACTTTGATACTGTATTTATTGAAATATCATGAGGTTGACACAATTTGCCTTTGGCCTCTACAAGAAGCACCCAAAGTGGGGACCAATTAGTTTCCACGTGGGAAGCGGCTCAGCATGGTGTAACTGGACCAGGCATTTGTGCCCGGGGTTTTGGGGAATAACTCCTGAGTCGGGGGTCTGCACTTTACGGTGCTGCCCTGAATATACCAGAGGATCTGCTCTCACAAGGAGCAGCCCTGGGTGACCGCCAGGAAACATGTCCTGGCTCCGGGAAAATTCCCCTATTCCTGTGTTGGGCCCACTGACCATGGTCTCTCAAGTTAGCAATGTATTGTTTCTCTTCCAGTTTCTACGTGGGCTAGGACAGAGTTTCGTAGAATTAGCAGAACGATGGATGTACTTATTCTTCTGGTCTTATTTCTATTGAAAGTTAAGCATTAACAGAAAGTAGTACAGGGAAGTTAGAGTTAGGGAAAAGTTTTAAGAGAATTGTAGTTTAACATTTTGAGAAATTGATTTCAGTCTTATGATCATCATGTTGATAGTTACCATTTGTTTCTGTTCTTGTTCCTAAGAAATGTACTGATCTCTTGATTACTTGCTTTTGTTTCTACCAACCAAATAATAAATGTATAAAATCATAGTAGCCATTATTGACGTCACATTACCCTTCTAAATCAGTATAAATATAGCCTGATCAATAAACACGGCTCGGTACTGACTGAGAGGTCCTCCCGATCCCATCTTTGTCTGTCTTGTGTTTTTCTTAATCCTCACCCCCCAACTCAGGCACTGTCCGATTGCCAGCAGGTCCCGGCATTTCCAGATGTTTATTCTGCTGAAATGTGTATAAGTTTTTGGCAGACTCTGTATATAAAAGAGATCCAATAACTTTTAAAGAACACAGACAAAAAGTCTGAAGTAATTAAACAGCGGATATATCTTAAGGTATCAAAACAGAGAGACACTGGGTTGGGTACAGATCCACGCTCAAGAACCCCACACTAAGGAACTCGGTTAAGTGTGTGAAATAAGGAAACCATCAAGCAATTCAGGAGCCCTATTGAGTACGTGTTTCAAAATGTCGTGTGGCACCTGTGTGGAGGGTGAGTCAGGGGTAAATGAGAGATAAAGACCGAAGAACCTGAGCAGAAAGCAAGAAAACACAGAACCAATTTAAGACCTGGACTCGGCTGCGTCAGGGAAGCGCTGCAGAGAGGCGAGACTCCAGGGCGAGCGTGCGGGTCGGACTGAGCGCCAGCACCAAAAACTCACAGAAAGAGGGAAAAACGAGACGGCTTGCGCGAGTTTGAGAAAAGGGAACACACTGAGTGTTTTCTGAGACTGAGGGACCTGTAAGAATATTCTAACAGCTGCAGGACATACTCTTTTGACATTGTATGTTTTATACGTTTACGTGGCTGCTGCCGCGCCCTGACACGTGCTCAGCGGGGCCGGCCTCGGGCCCAGACGGCTCCGACGCGCGCGCGATGCGCCTGACGCCCGCAACTGAAACTCCCTGTTCCCAGCGTCGCGGCTTCTGCTCCGCGAGCACCGTCCCCGTAGCCAGCGCGCAGGCGGAACTAGAACTGCTCTTAACTACGAGCTCTGGCGTGCTTCCACGCAGAAACCGCAGGACGTTTGTTAAAACGCGTTGCCCTAAAGATTTATGGATTGAATGCACTTTTGCAAAAGTTAATGCCAAGTCTTTTGAATAGCTTTCACCGAGTTCCTTACCAACCGTGACGCTTTATAGCCGATGGGATATCACGTTCCTCCGTGGCGTCAATGCAGGAGCTTTCAAAACTAAATGTGCTCTACAGCCCACTCAGAAATATCCCACTAAATTAAGGCTAACACTAATTGGGTCTTCACCATTAAAGGCAGGAATGGGCTTTATTTTACCATGTTTGATGCGGTGGAAGTCGACGATGTGCAGTGATATAAAAGCTATTATGTTTAACCGCATAAAATTCACCCTGGAGTAATTTCTGCTTCAGGCTGCAAACATTTGTGATCAGGAGACACAGCGAGGACACGCATATCTTTAAACAGACCCTCATCTTATGTCAAGAAATTCAATTTTTTATTATCTAGCCTATTAGTATGCTCCAGAGGACTCTGGCATTCATCAGTAGAAATGTCAGGCAAGCATGAGTTTATTTAAAAGTCATTTTCTTTTTTTTAAAAGAGCATCTTCAGTTCTTTCAGCAGTCTGAGTTTGATGTTTTATATGTCTTTTACTTCTATATTAGTTTTACACATATAATTCTTGCGCGCAGGAGCCAAAAAGGGAGATTTTTATGAAATACAGCATAAAAATGAAGACACGATCATCTTTTTAAATTGAATTCATTTTCTAAATTATCTTGTTATTAAAATTTCCATCAAGGTGTATTATTTTGTTATCTATAGATCAGGTTTTCTAAATGTGTTTCTAACTCCCATCCAAATATAAATGCACTCTATTCTGATTTATTAAAAATAGTTCCGAACTACACTTACCTAGGAAAACACAGAGGGTAAAACACATGTAAATATTCTAGATTTCAGTGTCATTCCTGGTTTAATAGGAGAATCTTGGAAAGAATGAAGAACTCAAGGAGCGGAACAGGTTCCTACTCCGCCCCTCGGCACAGCCCTGGCTCCGCACAAGGAATAACTTCGTGTGAATTAGAGCTTGTCCCCCTGTGGCAGCTTCTTCCTCCCAAGGAATTTCTTGACTCCAAGAAATTATTTACAGAAAGACAAATTTTAAAATCATGAGGATTCCAAGTTTTTAAATATGGCTCAACACAAACATCCTCAATGGAGAAAGATAGCCTCTTTAGCAAATGGTGCTGGAAAAAATGGGTTTCAACTTGCCAAAGATTAAAGTTAGCTCTGCCTCTTTCACCACGCACCAAACTAAAATCAACCTGTATTAGAGACCTAAATATTAAAACAGAAACACTAAACCTGCTGGCAAAGAGGTTAGGCAGAACTCTTGGAGACATTAATTTAGGAAAACACTTTATGAACAAAACCTCAGCAGCATGGGAACTAGCAAAAGGAAGCAACAGTTAGGATCTCGTCTTACTAAACAGCTTTTGTACCGCAAGAGAAACCACCAAAAGCATGAAAAAACAACCTACAATGTGAGAAAGAATTTTTACCAGCTGTTTCTCACACAAAAAAATACTACTCTCTAGAGTATACAACTTTACAAAAATCAGCTCTTCCAAATTTAAAGAACAAATTAAAAAATGGGCATCTGAAATGAACGGACTCTTCTCAGAGGAAGAAGTAAAAACAGCCAAGAAGCACATGAAGAAATGTTCAACATCACTGGTCATTTGAGAGTTGTAGATGAAAACAACACTGAGATTTCATCTAACTGCACTAAAATGGCGGCCATTGCAAAACTAACCAGCAATAAATGCTGGTGAGGCCGTGGGGAGAAAGGAACCCTTCTCCACTGTTGGTGGGATTGCAGACTTGTGCAACCACTGTGGAGATCAGTGTGCAGACTCCTTAAAAGACTAGGACTTGAGTTCTCATTTGATCTGGCTACTCCCCTGCTAGGTATATACATGAAAGAGTTAAAAGAATCATGTCACGCTGATATATGTATACCCATATTTATAGCAGCTCAGTTTGTGATTACTAAATCTTGTGTGCAGCCCAAATGTCCATCAGCAGAACACTAGATAAAAAAGATGCGGTTTTTTCTATAAAATGGAATATTATTCGGCCATAAAGAATGATAAATTTGAGCCATTTGTATTATTCTAAAGTGGATGTACCTAAAGGACATACTTGTAAGTGAAATAAATAGGACATAGATAAGTACTATATCTTTTCTCTAGTATGAAAAACCACAGTTGTGAATGAATGCCAAAGTTTGTGATAAGCTACATAAAATAGGAAGAAAATATGCCAAAAGAAGAGGGAATGAGTGGGTAGGGGCAAGTAAAAATGTGAAAGAAAAAAGTTGATAGTAAAAAAATGGATACAAAACTTATGTATATAGGGGCGGGGGTTGTTGGGAGGACAGGGCAATGGGGAAAAAGACCATCAAGATGTGTCACGTACAGGGACTAGTTGTTATTGTCAAGTGTGATCATATTGTGTGTATACAATGTACCAATAAAATCAACTTTTAAAAAAATCAATTTGAAAACAAAATGTTGATCACAAGGGTTCTGGAAGAGTTTAAGCAGTAGATGAAGAAGGGTAAATGTATATAAACAATGCGAACTATGTGCTTGTGTGCAACTATCATGATGAACTCCACGAATATGTACAATTTATATTGATAAAAATAAATTTAAAATATCAGCTATAAAAAATAAAATAAATATGGTTCAGCATCAGTAGCAAAAATTCCCTGATTTGGTAAACGTTATCAGTCAAAGTATTTTCACTATCCAAACAAGTACCTAATCCATGGGGAAACAACTTTAACAGTATATTCCTTGACAAATTCTCAGCAAATACTGCAAAAGAAATTTTGTTACTGTCTCAAATTTACACTTTCAATAACATTTTAAACATTGTTACATGATGACTGAATCATCGTTACATTGATATTCCCCAGATGTTGCTTTTGATGATGATGACTATAATAATGTGAAATAGAAGATTATACATAACTTGTCCAGAGACATAGTAAATAAATTCTCAAGCTGAGACACAGTCCAGCCTCTTCACCATATTATTTCAGACAGCAGAAATCTGTATTTTTTTTTTTTTTTGGTACCAGGGATCAAACTTGGGCACTTGTGTGTCCAAGGTAGGCACGGTACCACTTGAGCTAAATCCCCAGCCCAGATATCTATATTCTTAAACAATACCTACGTGTGTATGTGTGTGTGTGTGTGCAAGCGTGCATCAGTTGGGAAGATTTAGAAAAGTGACATCTTTCACAGCCTTCCTTGATCTTCAGCACACTATTCCCCCACAAGCAGGACTAGTTATTTTAAAAATAACTTTCAATCCTTACTTTAAGTCTAGAACAACAATAGTGGTTACAACCGCAAGGTGGCAGAATAATACTTTCTAATGCTTGTTTTTCATAAACATCAATCTGAATAACTACACACACACACACACACACACACACATGAAAAGGTTTGTAATAGCTGATAGTGATGGCAAAGTATAGCACCTGGTGGAGAACAGAAATTAAAATTTAAGGACATATTAAAGAGAGGCCACATCATCTGTGCTACACATCTCCTCCCCAAGGTTAGGAGTTGTAGTAAAAACTTCTCCAATGGGAACTCATTTTTAAACCAGAGTCCATTTCCCCTGACTCACAGACCCAGCTTCTTGGTCAACCCAGAGACTCAAACCCAAAAGTTGCCTCTGCTTCAACTCTGGTCTCCAAAACACAAATGGTCTCTGCACCACGAACATAAGAACCAGAGATACTTTTGCAGATCCAGGTACCAGGCCCACTGCAGTGGGCCTCAGAGGCAGGCTGACCCACACAAACACTACAGTCTTGTCTCCATGAGTTTAGGTGCTAGGCCTGTCCCAGAATCAAGGAGGACCCCTCGACTCAGGCTCAAACCCTGCCACAGTGCCAGATAGTCCTTGTAGAACCGGTTTCAAGCAACCTCCTCAGGATCACAGTGGGTCACAATGGGTCACGGGTCCGAGACTCCAGGAGCAGGACAATTCACACACCCCAAATCCAAAACTACTCCTGTGGACACAGACATCAGAGTCACCACTGTGATCTCCATAGCTATGGCTATCCCAGTGAACCAGTGTCAGGCTGACATGTACATATTTGGAGCAAGTATCATCTGCATGGATCTGTGTCAGTGCTTCTACAGAACCAGGCGAGTCCCTCTAGAATTCACTACAAGACCTTCCCCAGGATCATCTGGACAGACTGATAGGTGAAAAAGTATCTCTGCAAAATCCAGCCTATAAGGATTAGCCAAAATAGCAATTTCTTAAAGGATACATAGCCATGTCCAGGATCATAAGGTCATAAATAATCAGGGGAATAGGACACCACCAAAGCAACAAAATAGAGCACCAGAAATTAGCCAAAAAGAGTTGAATATTCACAAACTACCTGAAGAGAGAAAGAGAAAAGGTCTATAATTTTATTAAAAAGTAAATCAGAAAATTGCCATATATGGATAAGAGAATGAACATTTTAATCTGGGACACTCAAAGAACTTCAAATGTAAAGTTACACACAGGTCATTTAAGAAATCAATTCCTCAAAATCCAAATTGCAAAAGTATTTTGAAAGCAACACAGTAAAAATTGCTTATCCCATACAAGGGAACCTCACTGAGACTATCAATAGGTTTCTCAGCCAATAACTTCCACGTCATGAGAGAGTAGAAAAGTAAATTCAAATGTTAAAAGAATATTTTAAAAAATACCAGCCAAAAATATTATACCACTTGTATCTACCAAAACTAGGAAATGTGGAAGAAGAATACCCATTTTCTCTACTTTGAATATGGTAATGGAATTCTAAATCAGACTTAGGCAAGTTCTATGCAGGGCCTCAGGAAGAAGAACTATAAGACTCCCAAATGGAAAAGGCGAAAACAATCTGTTGAAGAAAAAGGTTCCATTATAAATCTGTTAGCACCAATAAATTATTTTTAAAGTTGTAGGATGCAAAGTTAACATGTAAAAATCAGTATCATTTCTATCTACTAACAACAAATTATCTGAAAAGGGTATTTAAAAAATCTCATTTATAAAGCATTAATATTATTCAGAATAAGCTAAACTAATGAATGGAAAGATATTTACATTAAAACCTATGACACTGAAGAAAAATTGAAGAAACAAATGAGAGATAAGCCATGTTTATGAATTGGAAGAATATGAAACATTTATGTTACTCAGAGCAATCTGCAGATAAGATACACCCCCGCATAAAAATTTTAATGGCATCCTGCACAGAAATAGAAAATAATCATAAGGTTCATAGGCAACTGCAAGAGATACTAAGCGACAAATAAGTCTTTAACAAAAATATCAACTATGGAGGTATCATAGCACCTTACTTCAACCTATACTGCAAAACTAGAACAACCAAATAGCATTGTACTGGTTACCAAGACATAGATGAGTGGAGCAAAACATGTTAAGTACAATACACCAAGCACAGAAAGATAAATTACTGATACATGGAATCCAAAAGACTTGAAGTCACGGCGCAGGGCATCTGATGGTAGTTAGCAGGGACTGAGCTACAGAGCGAGGGGGAGGAAGCTGCTCTAAGGGCCCCTGGTCCCTCCAGGAAGGGCGGACACACCCCGGGGCTCTGAGGCTGAGCGGAACTGTAGTTACCCGTACAGCGCAAACCCGAAACTCGGTAAGAGGGTTTTAAATCCTCTCACACATACACACAAAAACCATGGTAGCTGTGAGATGCCAGTTATGTTAATTACCCTTTCTGTAATAAGCCCTTCACTACTCACACCGCATGATCAAAACTCACTCACACACACACACACACACACACACACACAGATAGCAGTAATCAGAATGCAACAAATCTGGGAACAAATAAATTTAGCTATGATCCATGTATCTGTTTCATCTTTTTAAAGTGTATTTAACTAAGTCAGTGTGCATGCCGAACTTATTTTGGTTAATTACAATACCGCAATTAACAGAGTTTGCTAGTTTGATGACATACTAGGTACTAGTAAAATACAGCTAGAAGTAGTGATCATACTATTTAGAGGACACTTTAATTAGTCTAAACCGTCCATCTTAAATGGTTAGCTTACTTGGCTTCCCATTGTTTGGAGGAACCAAATCATTCTGGCAGACTAGATAAATTACTAGTGAAATTCAGATCTTTATGCTTCTGCATTCTTTTCCTTCTTTGGGTTGAATTATTTATTAATAAAATCCATCCTTCAATTCTCTTTAGGTTAAAATTTCCGCAGCCATAGAAGTGGACAAGTAATTAAAAAGATTTAAAGGTCATTTTGCAAGAAAATACTGGCAAAGCCCAGAAGCACTTTGGAGATTCACTGATATGAGCAAATAGATTAATCATCACTGCACAATAATTGTGTTTCATGTCTTTACAACAGAATGCTAAACCTAACTCTTTAACGTATTATAAGCTAAGCATATGGCTCTCACAATACTCACCTACAGGATATAGGTACTTCACTTAAGAGAACTGATCTTGGAAAGGATTCCAAACAAACCGGCTATGTCGGACTTCTAGTGAGGAGAGTGTGTTCAGCGCCAAAGTTCTCCAAGCTTTACTCCTACCCTAACTTACATAATCGTGACATCAAATGTCTACACCATATTGTGGCAGCATTTGGCAATGGAAAAACCTTGTCTGAGTCACAGATTAATGCTTTAGTCCCTTTTGCTAGGGAGACCTGAAAAAAAATCATACTTTTATAAAACATATTAATTAATGTCATCTTTTGAAGACTACACTTAAATAAGGAGTATATTGTATTAACTAATTTCCATTTAGTTTCATCTTTGCCCTAAATCATTTTGAAAATTGAATTGCTAGGAGAGGAAGGATGGAAAGGAGGAATCTCTCCATGTATAACCCACACATTCTCTTCGCAGTGTCAACACTAACATCGTAAAGTGTTGATGTCCGCCAAGCCAGACTACTGCACCTGAGATGAGGAAAACCGTCCTCAGCATCGGCGGTTCGTCCTGCCCGCAGCTCTCCCAGCAGCCCCTTCGCTGGATGATGCTACCAAGTGGATGGGGTGGAATTTTAATCAAGGGAGCCCCAAAGCTACATCTCCCCATTCGTGGTCCACTTTCCTTTAATTCTGAAGAAGGGGAGTGCACAGTGAGGGGTCAGTTGTAGTGAGCATCGTAGGTGCTCCCAGCTGTTTTGTTTTGAGCTGGATTCCTATATCTAGTTTTTTTTTTTTTTTTT
>PVIC010004621.1:0-13207 GCA_004025085.1 Thryonomys swinderianus
TGCTAAGTTAGACAAGCAGGCTAGTTTTCTGACCCTGATAATGGATCAGACATGGTAATAATTACAAATGATTATCACTTTTCCATTGTACACAGCAGTATCTAACATTGAAGTGGTAACTATTTATTGAGATTAAATTAAATGATACAGAAAAGAATTGGCCACAGATTCATAAAAACAATAAAGCTAGTTACCAAGGCTCTACTGGATACTAGATGTATAATTTTGGAGAGGTTTATGGGGGAAGAAAATGGTGTAGATGGTCAAATCTCACTCTATCCCCATGGTCCCCTAGTCCATTTCAATGAGCAGTTGTCAAAAGAATTATACGTAAGTGATTAAAATCTATTTAGCGAAAACTGTTAGAAATGCAAGGCAACACAAATCCACGAGAGCAAAGAATGATGCTGTCAGTGTAGATATTTACTGAAGGTAGGAAATGAAAATAAGTTTCAATCAAGTCAAATTCCAGAAACCTGAACACTATCTCTGCTTATTTACGTGGTACTAGAATGCTAGGGTAACTATGTTTTTTTCAGTGTTAATTTCAGAAACCTCACGTCCTTCTGGTCCATAGCTAGAGAATTAGTAAAAACTCTGAGATCTTTCCCTTCCTATAAAAATTAATCCATCAAAAGTCTCACTGATTTTCTCATAACTTGTAGTGATTAATCCCACTCAAATTTGTGAAAGGTATCTTGTGTTGTTTATATGTTTTGTCCTTGTAGAATAAAGACATAGATAGATACTTCTAGCAGATTTTATTCAGCAACTCTTCCAAATATTTTTGGTCTTATTTGATGTATTTGAACATGTATAAGTTGGGCTACTCATGGTGCATAACTATTGGTCTGATATTTGTTTTTCTGCACTCATTTGTAATATGAAGAATTCATATCACAAAAATGTTGATGCATTACTTTCTTGATACATTTTGCCACATAAAGAAATATCACTGTATCATTTTTTGCATACAGAGTGTTAAAATCCTCTCTGATACTATGAAATGCCATGATCTTCTGTTACTGTGATACTTCCAAACTACCAACATGAAGCTAATAGGTAGTAAGAAAACTATGTATTCTGGAAAAGTACTAGTAGATAGATTTAACTGATAGAAACTGATAGTTTTAACATTTCTGTGTGCCTAGATTCTGGGACGTGTTTTAATAGTCCACTCGAAGTAAGGGTAATATTTTATAGGCATCATTAGTAAAAACTACCATCATAATACAAAGATCAGTGCCTCCCAGACTGTTCTACCAGTCACTCTGGAGTGTGCTGCTGAGGTCCATTTCTTTCAGTTTTAGGTGAACTCCAAAGTAAATGATGACATTTCAATAAATTCACAGTATATATTAAGGAGAGAGCTTTGTAATCTTGTGTGAGTGACCCAGTAGGTATCAGGAAACTCCAAGATTCTGTTGGAAGTTGAAATGTTGTATAGCGTAGCAGGTTTCATGGAATTTACACTCTACCACATAGAGCCACAACATAATCTCGTTTCTAATGCATTGTGGATTGTGTACTTCTTTATGTATATTTTTCTCTTTGAAATATACGCAAATATATTCCAAATATATTTGAATATATATTTCAAATATATGAAATATATATTTGAATATATCGCTTAGAATATATGCAATATTGTATCTTCTTGTTTCATTTCGATTCCTGCACTAATTTACTTTTGTATTACCCCAGACTTTGCTACATAGTAATAATTTACAGTTTGTATCCTCAGGTAGTAATGTTAACAGTGCCACTCAAACGGTCAGTCAAGGATTAAGGAGTACATGAACACCTGGATAAGGTGAAAAATGAATCAGGAAAATGTTGGATAAAAGGTTTTCAAGGGAGAAGCAATATTAATTAAAAATCTTCTGAGGCCAGGTTAACTTTGGATCTTTGAGATTAGCACCAAAGCCAAAATATGTGGTGAAATTAAAAAGAAACAGCAACAAGGCATTGTTTTGTACAGAAACACAAAATTAGATCCTACAAAGTTGGAAAAGAGTTTAGATCCATTGTTAAATACATACAACGATATTACATTTTGATTAAACTATGTATGCTTAGATTTATATGTGAAGAGATCGTTTGACTTCTATCTACAGAACAGACAAAGAATAGTATTAGCACCACTGGTGGACCAACTAAGATGTTGGTAGTGTAGGGATATAAAGAAGTTATGGTACCTCAATTCAATTTTGTAGGGGCAGTAGTGAGTCTGTGCGCTTGTGGTACTTCCGGTGATAATAATACTGCTTTTATGTAGATGGTATTAGTAATTATATTTTATGTGATGGTAGTAATTACCATGTCAAGGGGTTTTAGTTTCTTCTTTTCCAAATAGCATGACACATCTCCCAAGAAGACTAGAGGAACTGACTTAGCTAAAACAGTCATAAGTATTTAAAATATTCGAAAGCCTAGTGGAAAAAACCTATATGTTGAATGAGTATGTTGCTTCCCTTCCTTAGCCACAGACCTATCTGTCTCAACTTCCACATGAGATCTGTCCATTCATGCCAAATGAGTTTCATCACATGCATACTTTGTTTTGTTTAAGATGCAGATGATAATATGATTATGCATTTTTTTTGAGACAGGGTCTCACTTTGTAGTTCAGGCTGGCCCTGAGCTCATTATGTAGCCCAGGCAAGCCTGAAACTTAGCAATTCTCCTGCCTCTGCCTCCTGAGTGCTGGGATTACAGGCGTGAGCCACCACACCTGGCATTGTGGTATGTGGTATTGATTGCTGGTGGGCGTGAGTCACCACGCCCAACATTGTATGTGGTTACCAGGATTGAACTCATGACCTTGCGCGCTTGCAAGGCAGGTGCCAGAACCACTGAGCTAAATCTCCGGCACTGATTATGCATTTTTATAAAGAACTAATGTGCTAATTTATAATTTTTTTCTTTATTGAAAGGAAATCATTAGATTCCTTCATTTTGACAGTTAGAACATTGTGAAATGAAATGACAAAATAGACATAAAAGTCAAGTTCATCTCAAGTAAATTTAAAGTTGAAGTAATTAATCAATAATGAGGTAATGGAATTTTAGATGAGTTGTAGGATTGACATAGATTTTATCATGTTAATGTCATCATGAATAACAGGAAACATTTAACATCTGTCCTATTCTGTATGTTAATGTCAGGCTTCATATATCTATATAATAACACTGTAAGTCTTGTTACTTAGAAGATCATACACACAGTGAAGTGAACCTTTTTGAGACAGTTAAGGATTGGTGAGCCTTAATCTCTATGTATGATTTATTCTCCTGTCTGACATTGTAAGACGTTATGTCCCTAGGAATGTAACATGGGAAGAATATAATATTTCACTTTAACTTTTTAGTATACTTCCTGCTTTTATGTAGACATTTTAAAATATATGCTTTCAGGTATATTTTAGCACCTCATAATGAGAATATGCTGATGTAAATGGATGAATTCTAACACTATGTTAAACAATAGACATCTTAATTATACAAAATTGAATTTAAACCTGTTTCCAGCAATTTAAGAACTCTTGACTTTTGCCTAAATTATGTCATTTTAGACTCAGTGTATTCAGTCAAAAGTAATGGAAGATTTTAAAAACAAAGGAAATTTTTGAAAGAATAGGGCATACCTAATTCATATTAATTACAAATTAAGATACACATTTCAGAGAAATATTTATTTACACACATTAATATTATTCTTCAGAAAGACAACCTAGATATTAACTCTTAAAAGATGCACAAACATTATTATAATCCAGTATTATAGTGTACCTAAAACTGTACCTTGATTTAGTACAAATATCTTATGAGTTTTAGACACTTTTGGGCTTTTCATCTGTCTCTTTACCTGTAAGTATGACAATTAACTTTATGATAATTTGTTTTATTGTTTCATTCTTTTTATCATTTTTTGAAGGTGTACTAGAGATCGAACTCAGGACCTTGAGCTTTCCACTCAGACACAGCATCCCTGAGACACAACCTTTTTAGCCCAGTTACCTTTCTAATTGTGGTCTCTGAGCTGGAGAAAAGATCAGTAATAGCCAGAAGGCTACTATGGTTGCCAATCATAGTTGTTCTAGTGGTCGAGTCACTGTCCAATGCCAACACAAAATGATTTTAACTAAAGGACTTTATGCAATAAAGTTTAGCATGTAAAATACCCATTTTTGAATGCACCCACTACCCCAAGACATAGAAAAAGTGTTCCTACCTAAATAGCTATGTTTTGCTCATAAATATGCCTGTTACTAGTGGTGGCTGAAACTAAGAGAAAAACAGGTGCCTCAACCAAAAGATTAACAACAACTTCAGATTATAAATACATTTTCACACCAGAAAAGTAGCAATAATAAATTACATAGCTTGGTACCAAAAACATCTTTCACAATCATAAAACCTTATAAACATATTACAGTGCATTTAAAACTTACATAAATATTTTACTACAACATTCCTAGGGCTGAAATCTTTTATAATGATCAATACAACCAATGTACAACAACCAAAACAACACTTAATTGAGGTGTGACTCTCATAAGGTCGTGAAAATATGGGTGGTCCCATTAGTGAGGAAAGAGCACAATGATCGTATCCTGGGCAGCTGCTCTTCTGCCCACCAAGGGGAATTCCATTTAGCAGTCTCCCAAGTGCAAAGATTTTAATTCATATGCTTTAACAAAATTATTATTTTTATAACTTGGAACAAACAGACTATGGCAACTAACATCTCATCTGTAACAGACAAAACTTGTCTAGATTATGGCAATCAAGGGAAAACACAGAACTTTTGTAAAATAAATCTGAACATCATCAATCGTGCATTCTAGAACACATTTACAACTTCAGTTTCTCATACCAGAGAAAAGATATGTCATTGATCAGCTAGCAACCCATAGAAAAGAGGCATACCCTTCTTTCCAACAATGTTCATCTGTAAATCAACCCAACCATAGGTGGGTATCCTCTAGAAAAAAAAAAAAAAAAGTGAAAATTAAAAAAAAATATATATATATATATTGATCTCAATTATACAATTGGACAAAGAAATAAGCAAACAAACATACAAGACAAGTTTTACAATTAGAGTGCACTCAAATATACTTGGTCGATGGGCCGGAGGGTTAGCTCAGTGGTTCCGGCACCTGCCTCGCAAGAGCAAGGTCCTGAGTTCGATCCCCGGTAACCACATACAATGCTGGGTATGGAGACATGCCCACCAACAATCAACACCGCATACCACAATGCCGGACGTGGTGGCTCACACCTGTCATCCCAGCACTCGGGAGGCAGAGACAGGAGGATTGCTGAGTTCACAGCGGCTTGCCTGGGCACCATAGTGAGCTCAGGGCCAGCCTGAACTACAAAGTGAGACCCTATCTCAAAAAGCAAAAAAAAAAAAAAAAAAAAAAAAAAAAAAAAAAAAAAAAAAAAAAAAAAAAAAAAAAATATATATATATATATATATATATATATATATATATATATATATATATATATTTGGTCGAACTCAGCCAGAGTATTTCCTGTATAATCTCTAAGCTTATAATTACACTCAAGATCAACATCACAGGTGAAGTGAGTCATTCAGATGTTTCTTGAAGACCAAACATAGATTTGTTTAGAAACAAAAGTATTTATTCAATATAAAGGTACATTTTAAATGCTAAAATGCCTACAATGTATATTTATATTTGAGAATATAAGGCTTGTCAAATGTACCCTTAAACACACCAACCTATTAAAACTAGCACACATTGTACAGATATAAAAATAAAATAAATTTTATGCTGAGCAACTGTATTCTTTGGACTGAACCCAATTTAATTATTTTTACTGCATTGCTGAATCCTACCTTAGTATTTCATGTATTCCATATATTTGATAACCTTTAAAATGATTACCCATTTTTCTTGGATGCTCATTTGTATTTATTAAATATTTCTTGATTTTTCTCCTAGTGTTCTACCTCAACACATCCCTCTCTTTTCATATTTCTGAAATCTCTGCTAATACATTGTTAGCCTTGTCTGTCTGTTTGAAACAAATTCTCACTATGTAGCTCAAAATGGCTGTGAATTCAGAGCGCAGGCCTGGCAGGCCCGGAAATGAGGACACTCCACCTGCATCAGCCTCCTGAGTGTTGGGGTCACGGGATTCTGCAACTACCTCCACCTAATGTCTCTCTTCAAAATCAAGCAGCTTGATTTATTCTTACAGCACTGAAGCTTAGCCTCTCATAAAATTCTTCATATCCTGACATATTTTTGTGTTATTTTTAAATTATGTAGAGTGAGGCTGACTTTTTGAGAATAGTTTCAGAATTTTGGTAAAGTTCTCGTAACATTTATTCTTGCAATTTTCTGGAATGTCCTATAGTATAATCAAACAGCATGAAGCCTTGATGATCCTGTAATCATTCAGTACAATGCATCTGAGATTAATTCACATTGCTGCATGTAATAGTGCTTTACTTTTTTTATTGTTGACCAGGGTTCTCTGGTGCAGACATTTTGCATGATCAATCCACTTAAGACCAGTACATTCATTAAAGGACATTTGGATTGTTTCTATTGTTTGGAAATCCTGAGCAAAACTGTTATTAACATTTGTATATTCATTTTTGAGTGATTCTAGATTTTTAACTTTTCAGATAAAGTCTTCGAAGAGATTTCTGGGTTATATGGTAAGTGTAACTAACTCTAGAAGTTGTAACTAACTCAAGAAATTGTAGAATTGCTTTCTCAGTGACCCTATTGCTTTGCATTTTGTTTTTTGAGAGCTCCTACTGGATTTTTTGTCAACATTTGAAAGGTCACTATATTTTTTTTTATTTTATCTTTCCACTCTACTAAGTGATTTGTAGTGTCATACTTCAAATTTGTGGTTTTTATATGAAGAAAACATTGAGCATTTTCATGTTCTCATTAGTCAGCTGTAGATCCTTTTTGTTAAAATGCACTTAAGCATTTTAGTCTTTTAAAAATTGGCTTGTATATGTTATTTCTTTATTTTGAGGTATTTTTACTGATTTTGCATATACATTCCCTTCTGTATTTGCAATTTATTTTAAATATGTACACTGACTTGCTGTTTCTCACAACAAAACTTTTTTCATAAAGTTACATGTTTATCTTTATCAATGTTATTGTTACAACTGTCTTAATTGAATGTTAAAGTTTGTATATATATATTCAAAAGTCATTATTTTATGTTTTATATATAAACCTATAATTCATTATCAGTGTACTTTATTTTTGTTTAGCTTTCTTTTTAGTTGTTTGAGGCAGGGTCACACTTTGTAGTTCAGGTTGATCCTGAACTCATTATGTAGTCCAGGGTAACCTGAAACTCACAGCAATCCTCCTGCCTCTGGCTCCCAGGTGCTGGGATTACAGGCAGGAACCACCACACCCAGCCCTGTGGTATGTGGTAACGGGGATCGAACTCAGGACCTTGCGCTTGTGAGGTAGATGCCAGAACCACTGAGCTAAATCTTCAGCCTTTTCCTTGTATTTTATAAAGTCTGATAAGTAGGTCTTGACTTTTAATTTAATAACAGTAGCCAAAAATTTAATAATCATTTGTTAAAAAGTTCATATTTTCTCCACTGAATGTCTTATAACTGAAAATTTGGGAGTCAGAAATACTTAGGACTACTTGTGGAGTCTATTCTGTTCCCTTGCTATATTTTTGTCTGTCTTTGTGTATTTCTGTCATTAATTCTCTTCAGTTTAGATTAAAACTGCACTATGTCTATTAGCTAGACTGAGAACTGATACCTCCACAAATGTCAGACATGACTCTTGACAGATAATTTGCACTCCTTTTTTCTTCAGTGAGTAGGGCCATTGGATAAAATACCGTTATCAATAAATTAGCACAAAGTTCAATCATTTCTCCAGTGGAGAAATCGCATAGGGTGTACTTAGTTCTCCCAAATTGGCTCTATTTCAGAAAACATAGTAGTACTCCACAATGGTTCCTTAAAGGTTGGTTGACATAGTTCTCCTGCACAAGAAATAACATAATGTAATAACACATAATGAATTGATGAATCATATAAAACATCGTTTGTGAAAGATATGAATGGTTACTTGTCAACGATTAGAAAATTTACTGTGCAAAGAACAGCAGAGGAGAGCAATGATATTTGAACCTTCCACAGGAAGAGTCATGGACACTATGCTAATAATCACAGGTTCTTACTAAAGGCACAGTCAGCCATATTGGAAACTTTCTTTTTAAAAACAAGGACCAGGGGCTGGGAATTTAGCTCAAGTGGTACTGTGCCAACCTTGGACGCACAAGGGCCTGAATTAGATCCCAGGTACCGCAAAAAAAAAAAAAAAAAACCTGATAAGTACAGAGGGTGATTGATTTGCTAGCCAAGTTGCTTTGCTAATCTCATAGTATTCATATATTAAAACTATACACTGTATCGTAAATGTATACAATATCATTTTATGATTATAACTTAACAAAACTTAGGAAAATGACCTTTACCATGTGAGTCAGCAGATTAGTCAAGTGAGAAATCAGAAATGGTCTCTTCAAACATCCATGAGTAAAAATGAACTATAAATGATGTTGTGATTTGCAATAAATTTATTACTAAATGGCCATATTTGATGAAATATCAACCCAATACAATATACACGTTTTTATTTTCTAGGTCACTGACTAAAATGTCTATGGAGTGTTCCAATAAATATATATTTTTAAATCTTAGAATCAGATTTCATTTTACATATTAAAACCTTTCTCTGTCTCACTTGGACTGAAGTGGAATGAAATGATATAGCTTCTTCTTCAGAATCTAGAAGAAACCAGAGTTGCATTTCTGTTTCTATTCTTACTCAATATCAATTTTCCTTTCTTTAATATTCTGCTTACTAAGAGTTACCAGCCACACTGACTTGGCCCGTTGCTTCAAATTCATAGAAATAGGAAGTTGGAAAAGTCGCATTATTACTTATGATAAAAATGGCTTTCATTTCTACTCTTTTTTATCTAGTTATCTAAGTCAAAACAATTTGGACTAAATTTTTGTCTTCCATTTCCTAACTACAATTTTAACCTTAGAGCTATGCCTCTGGCATTTCAGACCAATTTGTTTCCCATTTGCAACAGGGAATGAACCAAGCCAATTCCATGAAAAAAATTTTTTTTTCATGTAATGTGATTTTTAGCTCAGCTGGTTTATTACGGATTTGCTAGTTTTCAAAGGACATATATGATTTTAAGGAAGAAAATTAATCAATGCTATTTTATATTCATAATGTTTAAATAAAAATGTTATTTGATAGTAATGCTGTGGTATTCTGACTTTTATAGTTCAGAATAACAATTTTTGGTTAAAGATATACCTATTTTCTATGTTAATAATAGTGAGATTTGTGTTACTTTATTTAAATTTTCTCTTAATGATTGGGTTTTGAAGGGTGGCGATCCATCCTTAAATGGCCAGAGTGAATATAACCCCCAGATAAGAGTATTTGACAGAAATAGTTTCCCGTCATAATGAGGAGAGAAGCCACACACTCCCCACAGCTACTTGATACTAATAAGCAGATCTAGGGTAAGAAAAAAATTGATATAATTGGACTCCAAAGGCATCTGTTTAAATTTGGCCTGGCCAATTTATTGCTATACTTTGGAACCATGGGTATTAATGCCATTGGGTATCTCTGCCCTTCAGACACTTTGTTCACAAACTGAGAGAAAAAATATTATTCATGCCTTAAGAGTTTCTGGAACATAAAAGGAAGATCTTATAAAGCAGAGTAAAACTTAACT
This sequence comes from Thryonomys swinderianus, assembly GCA_004025085.1. Lineage (NCBI taxonomy): Eukaryota > Metazoa > Chordata > Mammalia > Rodentia > Thryonomyidae > Thryonomys > Thryonomys swinderianus. The sequence goes on from PVIC010004621.1 coordinate 9,820, forward strand.
AGCAGTAGAAAGTATGTTAAAGTAACTCATATGATTTTTAAAAGTAGTACACACCAGGTGGGCACTGATCTTTGTTCTTTCAGGTTGAAAATGTTTTGTCTAAGAAGACTGTGATTTGGTCAAAAGTCCGACAGTAACATACATTTAGTGTAAAGAATGCTGAGAATGTGGGACTGTGACTTTTTTTACTATTATTTACTGATAGATCTGAGATAAGTAATTCAAAAGTGCACTGGGATAAGTATGGTCAGAGTTGGGGACAAAACAGTTTTCAATTTTTCTCCCTTCAGTGAGCAGCATCTCACACACTCCTTATCTGACCCAACTGCACCTACAGATCAAGGGGCCCTGAGGCCCAGAACTGTGGGCCATTCTATGCTGTTAGGGAGCACTCAGAGTTTACTGATGTAGATAAACCAATTGCAAAATAGAGGAGACAGAGAGAGAGAGACAGACAGACAGACAGACAGAGACAGAGACAGAGACAGAGACAGAGACAAAGAGAGAGAGAGAGGAAGAGAAAGGAAATTTACTACTGTATTGTGGCAAAGTTACAAAACACAGGGTTGCTGGACAAAGAGCAGTTACTGATACATCTTCATGAAAACTAGAATTTTAAATCAACAAAACTTTCCTATATACACCAATGAATACAACTCCAAGGAAAACAGACAAGATCAATAAAAAAAGAAGAGAAGCTTCATGTTTCTGGATATGAAGACACTAAAGTGACAACTGTTCTCAAGTAAATCTATAGTTTTAAAACCATCACAGAGTTACACTGTACAATTTTGTGGATATTTCAAGACGAACTGAAAAGTTTGTGTAGGAAAGAAAAAATAAATACTACATGTTAATCCTGCAAAAGACCAAGTGAGAAATACAAACTTTCTGATTTAAAAATGGCTATATATTTTACGTCTGTCAAGAGAATAGTATTTAGTTAAAACATAAACAGTAGTGAAGAAGACTAGAAAAAAATAAGAAAAGGAGACAGAAATATAGGCAAGTGATCTCTGGCAAAAACAAATTAATAGATGTAGTTTTCAAAAACAATTGTGCTAGGAAAAAAGAATCCTGCACAAATAATAACCAAAGGGTAAAAATTAGAAATGAACTTTTTAATAAAAATATACAAAAGTAAATAACAAAACTACATATGAAACAATTTTTAAGCTCTTAGAGGAAAACATAATAGAAAGTACAGGCAAGAATAGATTTGTGAAGAATTATGAGATAAAACACCAAAAGCATAACAAAGTACATAAATGGTTAGAATACATTAAAATTTTTTAAAAAATCACTGAAAAAGGATGTTTTACGTAAAAAATGCTAAAAAAGAAATCAAAGTAACAATGGACTTTAATCATAATACTTCATATGAATTACTGTTCCCTAATTGTAACACTTAGGCCTTAAAACCCTAAAGTATTCCTAAGGAAAACGTGAAAGAACTAGCTCTGTATACTACTTTACTACTTCCGTTCCCTAAATCCAGAGCTGCTCTAAACTAAAATTTGCTATACATAAACAATTTTTAAGAAATTATATCTAGGTGAATTAACAGAAAGCTTCTGATTAAGAGTCATTAGCTTGATATTGTTAAGATGAAAATTCTTCTAAATAAGGGCCTATTCAGTGTCCCTGACAAAATTTTCATTAGCTCTTGAAAAACTGAAAACGTTCCTAAAAAATACAATAATGAATGAAACTCAGAATATTTATAAAATTCTGGTAAAAAGTAAATTGTAGACCTTACTTCTAAATAATAAACATTGTGTGGCATTTTACTAATGGAGACTATGATAATGCATGATGAAGAACCTTACAGAGCAATTGAATGTAATGCAGCACCCAGAGATATAATCTTATAATTAAGGTCAATTTACTTTCAACAGCAGTGCCAAAGGTTTGCAATGGAGGGAAATATTATTCTCCCAAATGCCAGGAAAAGTGGAAATATACACCTGACAGAATGAAACTAACTCTCTTCCATGTCAGATACACAAAATATCTACTTAATATGGATCCTAAAACATCAAACTTATGAAGCAAAACCATAAAATTTCCACTGTATGTATATTAGATTCCTGAAATCTTTAATATGTTCTACCAGACAAGAAAATACATCATTCCAGTTGAAGTGCCATTTTTTTTTTTTTGGAATGAGCTCCTTGTGATGTACTAATTTTTCATCATTATCAGTATTTTATATATACACATCATGATTACATTAAAGACTGAAAACTTGTACCAGTATGACTTAATTCTCAATCTTCCCCTTCCCCTACCAACCCTACAACCCCACCCCTACATGCACAAAATTTATTTCCTGTTCTTTGTTTTTTTTTGAGACAGGGTCTCGCTTTGTAGTTCAGGCTGTCCCTGAGCTCACTATGGAGCCCAGGCAAGTCTCGAACTCAAACCTCCTGTCTCTGCCTCCCGAGTGCTGGGATTACAGGCCTGAGCCACCACAGCTGGCTTTATTTCCTTTGTTTACCATCAATTTTTTCCTTCCCCTCATTACTTACCCCTAAACCCCATTTCCCTTTGAATATTTAGTATTTCACAATATCTATCATGCATTCTAGAACTCATTTATCTTCAGTTTCTCATACCAGAGAAAATACATGGTATTTACACATCTGTGACCTATTCATTTCACTTATGAGTATGTCCTTAAAGTACATCCATTTCAGTATAAATGACTCAAAATTGTCATTTTATGGCAGAATAATACTCCATTTTATTAAAAACACATCTTTTATCAAGCCTAGAGTTTATGAGCATTTGGCTTGTTTCCAAGATATAGCTAACAGGAATTGAGCTGCTATAAACATGGGTACACATATGTTGCTGTGATATGAATTTTGTAATTATTTCATGTACATCCCCCAGCAGAGGAATAGCAGTCAGATGGGTCCTCTAATCCAAGTTTTTTGAGGTATCTCCACACTGATTTCCCTAGTGGTTGTACCAGGCTACATTTCCACAAACAGTGGAGAAGGTTTCCTTTTTCTGCACAGCATTTGTTAGTGGCTACTTTCAAAATAACAACTATTTGTTGTGGAGTGAGGTGAAATCTTAGCATTATTTTCATCTGTATCTCTTCAATGACCAGTGATGTTGAGCATGAAACATCTAGGAATCGATCTAACAAAGAAGGTGAAAGACTTCTACTCTGAAAACTGCAACATTCTGAAAAAAGACACTGAAGAGGATATCAGAAAATGAAAAGACATCCCTTGTTCATGGGTAGGAAGAACTAATGTTATCAAAATGGCTATTCTTCCACAACTACTATATAGATTTAATGCAATCACAATTGAAATTCCTACAGTATATTTCACAGATTTTGAGAAAAATAATCCAAAAATTCATCTGGAAT
>PVIC010004621.1:13307-41080 GCA_004025085.1 Thryonomys swinderianus
AAAAAAAAAAAAAAAAAAAAAAAAAAAAAAAAAAAAAAAAAAAAAAAAAAAAAAAAAAAAAAAAAAAAAAAAAAAAAAAAAAAAAAAAAAAAAAAAAAGCATGGTACTAGCAAAGAAACAGACCTGAGGATCAGTGGAATGGATTAGAAGATCCAGCAACACCTCCAGATACACTAACCCACCTCATCTTTGACAAAGAATCCAAACATCCTCAGTGGAGGAAAGACAGCCTCTTTAACACATGGTGCTGGAAAAACTGGGCTTTAACCTGCCAAAGACTAAAGCTAGACCTATCAATTTCATCATATACTAAACAAAAATCCAACTGGATTAGAGACCTAAATATTAAAACAGAGACACTAAACCTGCTGCAAAACAGGTTCAGGTTAGGTAGTATTCTTGGAGACACTGGCTTAGGGAGACTTTATGAACAAAATCTCTGTAGAACAAGAACTAGCAGAAGAAATCAACAAATGGTATCTCATCTTATTAAAAAAGCTTCTTCACAGCAAAAGAAAACATTGGCACAGCAAAAAGACAGCCAGCAATATGGGGGAAAAAAAAAAAAAAACAACCTTTACCAACTGTTCCTCAAACAAAGAGCTACTAACTAGAACATATAAAGAGCTTTAAAAAAAATCAGCCCCCGGGCCGGGCATGGTGGCTCACGCCTGTCATCCCATCGGGAGGCAGAAACAGGAGGATTGCTGAGTTCGAAGCTTGCCTAGGCTACATAGTGAGCTCAGAGCCAGCCTGAACTACAAAGCGAGACCCTGTCTCAAAAAAGAAAAAAAAAATCAGCCCCTGGGGCCGGAGGGTTAGCTCAGTGGTTCCGGCGTCTGCCTCGCAAGCGCAAGGCCCTGAGTTCGATCCTGGTAATGACATACAATGCTGGGCTTGGTGATTCACGCCTGGCAACAATCAATACCACATACCACAGTGCCGGGCATGGTGGCTCATGCCTGTAATCCCAGCACTCGGGAGGCAGAGACAGGAGTGTTGCTGAGTTCGAGGCTTGCCTGGGTTACATAGTGAGCTATGTACAAAATTAAGTATAGAAATTGAGAGAATAGGGCCTAGAAGACTTTAGATTAATTTGACATTAACACTCCAACTAAGCATGTGATCAGTGGATTGGTTGCAATGAAGGCTGAGGTGTTTTTAAGTGTAGAATGTGTGTCTTTTTGCAAACTACTGGGGTTAAGGAGACTAAGTTTTCACAATATATAATTTTACAAATACTGATAAAACAAATGTGCATTTAAATTGTGTCATGAATATGAAGCATAAAATATGTGGAAAAAATATAACTTTCTGGCTTTGTTGCATAGTTAGAAGCTCAAATGTCAGGGTGAAATTTACCCTTAGTATTAATATACTAAAAGAAATACAAATTGACCTTGTTATGAAGTTGGGGAAATATGAAATGTAGAAACTTTCAACTAGAGGTATAGTATATGTCAAAGCATTTCTGTAAATAGTATGCCCTTGAAGGATCCTTGAGAGTTAAAAGAGTAGCTTCTAATTATTTTCTTCTCTGTACTTTAAATTTAACATTTATAGAGTTCACAAGTGCATGGCATTTTTATTTTCTGATACTGTTAAGAAACTTACTGTTATACTCACATATAAATATAGTTTTAAACATTATTCATTCATTGACATCTTTGAAGATAATAACCAGGACACACAGCTAATAAAACATATTCTATCTAGAATACATCATAAGTGTTGTCCTTTGGTGGGGGGAGAAGGAGTACAGAGTTGGAGAATAGATATTCAAGAGTTCATGACAGAAGGAGGAGATTTAAGAGAAACCATGCTTCATAAAAACTCGGCATCATTTATGTTTGAAATTCTCAGATTGTTCTTGTTCTTCAAAAAAGATAGAACACTGTGAAAAAGAGCATGTACTCAAATGGAAGTACCTTCAGGACATACTCATAAGTGAAATAAATAGGTCACAGATGTGTAAACACCATATCTGTTCTCTGGTATGAGAAACTGAACATCTTAATGAGTTCTAGAAGCTATGATGAATATTGTGAAACAGAAAATATCCAAAGGGAAATGTGGTGGAGAAGTGAGTCATGAGGAGTAAATAAAAAAAATGTGATGATAATAAAAAAGGGAAACAGAACTTGTGCATTTACAGGGTGGGGGTGGGGTTGTTGGGTGGGTAGGAGAACAAGAAAAAATGAAAATTAAATCATGTCCTATACTGGTACAAATCCCCAATATTGAGTGTGATCCTGATGTGTATATACAATGTACCAATAAAGATACACATTTTAAAAATAAATAAAATAAAATAAAATAAAATACAAAGGAACATTTAACCTTACTAACAAAAAAATCCCCCAAGTTCACTTAACATGACCCTCATCTTAGTTCTGTGGAGTCACATAAATAGAGAAAAAATTCCTTATAAGTCACATTCTTCTTTTTGTTTGATTTTTGTTTTTTAAGAAGAAAATTTATTATTTGTTTTGCACTCTGGGCTTTGTTGTCATAATATAGCCAATAGTATTTATTTGTAAATTAGACTTTTAAATTTTAAACAGTATAATTACAGTAAACTTAAGGTCAACTATTTTTTGGTCCTTTAATCACATGTATTTATTAAACAAAATGTTAATGGTAATCTATATGGAAGTGGTATAAGGCTGAAAAATCTATGTATCATACAATAGACAGTGGATTTTAAATATACACTCAAATGAAACATATCCTTTAATTTTAATGCCTGAGTTATATAGTTATAACATAAAATTTGTGTTGATAGGGAACAATACCAGCTTTACGGTATAAAAATCAATGGATCAGAATATGCCTGAATTTTTCTTTCTTTTTTTTTTTTTCTTTCTGACAGGGTCTTGCTATATAGTTTATTCTGGTTTTCAACTCACCGTGTAGCCCAGGATGACCTAGAAATTGCTTTCTAAGTCCAGGCTTGCCCTTGCACATTCCTAATCCCTGATTATTTATTGTTTTTTAATAGTTTTTATTTAAAATTGTAAATAATCATAGAAACAAGTTAAAATTGAAAAAATATGGCATATATATGCCATAATAAAAATAAAAGCAAATATATATAAATAAATAGTTTTAGACAATTTTGAAAACTCTCTAAGAATAAGAACACTTTTTCTTAAGTAGGAAACCCAGATGAATTTTTCTTGAGTCTAGATTTTCATTGCAGTAACTGGGGACATAGAAGGAAATAATGAATCCTGCATATGTGCATTTTGATGTTTCCTAAGAGATGGACAATTTAATTATGCTGATCTAATTATACCCAAATCTAGTTAGTCTGATTTGATTACAACACAATCTAGATTTTGTGTAAGGTTACTGCTGAATCGGGACTACTTTAATTTCTGCCAAATCTAGTTTGCTTGCTCTTTTCATGACCAAAATTATCTAGCTTATACTTACAACAAAATTAACATTTTGGTACACTGACTCCTTATCTGCATAATTCCTCTAACGGAAAAGCAAGAAAATATATTTTAAAACTTAGGATAAGGATTGGAATGAGCAGAAAGAGTACAGAAGCTTTAAAGTTCAGAATAAAAACCTCTACAACTATAGACATGAGAAAAAGCATTTTCTCCTCATAAACCTACCTCACTTCTTGGTAACATTATGCGTATTTGTATCCATGGACCCAGAGAGCTATTCCATTTGGATAAAAGCTATATTGTTACTGTAAACAAGTGTTTGCAGTTTGGGAAAGATAAACAAAATGGTCTGCAAAACAGGCATAATTTTTTGAGATCCTTAGAATTTATTGTCAGCCTGGGGATATAGCAGCATATTTAGTCTGTCTCAACTCACAGTTTCTTCATGTTATGTCTACTCTCTCTGCAGAGAAATACAAATAGGGCAAAGCATCACACTGTAAATTTTCTCCAAGAAACAGTAGCTAGAATTTACTCGTAAAGGACCTGGATAAGCAAGGAGGAAGAGGAAACAGCTTTGTAGTTTCGTTGACAGCACCAGGTCAGCATTCCTTACAGTCCCAAAGACTGTGGCACTTTGGGGTCGCAGAAGGCATCCTGCGGAAGAGCAATTTATAAATCATATTTTACAAGGTTTTAAAATGAGTTCCTGTCGATTAAGAAAGATAAGAGGTTTTTATTAGTTTTTTTTTTACCTAGATGCCATCAGAAATTATATTTTCTCCTCAGAACTTTTCTTCAGAAAATTGTTCACAAACACAAGATATGAAAGAATACTAAACTAAATTAAAATGTGGTACTGTGGCTATCTACTGCTACTAAGGAGATCTTGGTGGTTGAAATAGTATGATTAGTCTGAGAAAATAGTGCAATTAGTTAAATTAAACGAAAGTGGAAGGAAAGGAAGAAGAAAGGAATAGAAAAATATGAAGTGCTATATCACTATAAGTGCATATTAGTAAGCAAAATTTCCAAGTTCACAATGATGTCCACACCAGACTGTTCAAGGGGTGCTGAGGAGGGAAGTATGTCATTGCATCTGATCGTTTCATGTGACAAGCACAGTTTTAATGGATTAGGAACAAAATGAACAAAACTGTATGGAATTTCTTCTCCACTAGTTTAAACCTGGGTCTACACAACAGACACACATATTAGATCACCACCCTTTATGAATTAAAGAAACAAATTAGCAAATACCATACAAAGATATCAAATATCTAGTTAGAGTTAACTAAATTAGAAAATTTACAGAAAACAGATATTGGTGATCTGTACATATTTATTTTCTTTTATAAAGGAGTATTTCATTTTGAAAGCAGTGGAAAGAATAAAGATGTGTTATGTGTGTGTGTATATATTCATGTATGTACTAACTACACAACAGATTTAATCACTGTATGCTATGAACACTTAGTAATAAAAGTTAATATTAATAAAAGCAACAAGCTTTCCTTTTAATAGATTTTTCTATGACTATCAAATATTAGGTAAAGCAAATGACTCCAAAGGCCTCCCAAATATTTAAGTATCAATAACAGCTTGAGAAAGTTAGATAAATGCAACTGTGTCTCTACCTACTTCATATTTTAGAAGTTCAATATAAAATCATAATTATTCTGGACTGTATTCAATGAAAATATGGACAGTATATCAATCAGGACCCATTTGACCCAGGGGGATGAAAAGACATGAACAGCATGTAAAAAGTAGTGAATGGCTTTTATATTTAGTGCTGACATACTTAATGCCATTCACACGCGCCACATAACCCTGTTAGACATTCCTACGAAATGGACACCTATGAGTCACCCTCACCTAGCATGGCTGGAGTCACGGAGAACAAATATTTCTCAAAAACTAATTCAATCCATCACAGAGTGAAATGCTAGGAAAAAAATCCAATTATTCTTACAAATTTTTGATACAAACCTTTGTCCTTGACAGAATAATTTTTGCTTAAAAATTAACCTCACAACAACAAAAGAACACTGTACTCACATATTCTAATCAAGTTTGGAGCTGAACAAAATGAGGTATTTTAAAAGATGTACTTTTTCAGGTCATTCACTATGAAAATTCATTAACAAGCATTTACAATAAATGCAGAACTCTGCAATCTGTTAGAAGAACCTGAGCTACATTCATGTTGTGAGTTTAAATTTGTCTAAAGTGGGACTTTATTATTAGGGAGATTTTATATATACATATATATGATATATATGATATATATTGTATATATCATATATGATACCTCAGATATATCTATAGATATATAGATCTCTACATATATAATCTTGATATATCTATATTGATACTATATACATATATATACATATGTTACCATCTATCTATCTATCTATCTATCTATCTATCTATCTATATCTATCTATCTATCTATCTCTCCATCTATCTGTCTATATCTTGCTAAAGGTGTTTCGGCAGCTTTTTCCCTTACATAAAACGTATGAGTCTTCGCTATATATAGTAGATGGGGATGGACCTCTTGTATGTAAATTTCTCTAGTAAGGTCTGTGCTTACACTGTTTAATAAAATCATCACGGTGATTTCATGAATGGTCAGATGCATGGTCCTCTGGTCAGATGCTTACGATAGGAGAAACTGTCTCAGACAGTGTAAATGAACCAAAACGAAAGTCTAATTCCAAATCTCTGTCTTCTAAATATTACATCACAATTTAATACTGTCTTGATATTCAAGTTCGTGGAAGAGCCACATTACTTGAATCTGTGAGTCAAGCTTAAAGTCCTAATGAATGAAATAAAATTTCTCAAGAGAAATAAGGAGGAGGCAGAAGACATTTGAAACTTTCCAAATGGTTGCGATTTTATCATACATAGTTCAAATCAGCAGTGCAGAAGTCATAAGGAAACCTTACCTTCTGTGAGCACACGTTGAACTCCAGATAAATTCTCACGGGGCTCCCGGGGAAACCGCATGCGATGATTGGCTCTTCAAGTTGTTTCATATCTGAACGCAGGTAGAGGAGCACGCGGCCTGAGGACAGCCTGTGGCAGACATCTTCTGGAATGTGATGTTGTTTTCATGCTTGGAGAAACTTGCTTGGCAGAAACTCCCTTAGAATAGACATAAAGTTGATACGTGTTAAATATGGCTTGTGCTCCGGTAAGTCATTTTATGTGAATTTTTAGCTAAATTGTGATGCATATTTTTGAACAACTAAATAGAATGCATACAAATTTAATAGAAAATTTCATAGAACAAATACTTTTCAAGGAAAGTACTGGTTGATATGTTTTATTTGCCAATATAGAATTTCAAGCATATATGTAAATGTGACATTAAAAGATATTTTTTGATAGACCAAAAACGTTTTCTCTAAAAAAACCTACACTGAATGCTATTTGCATTTCTACATCAGCAGTCTTTAACCGCATCTTTGTTCTTTTCAAAATACTTTTTAAAACAAGACGATAGCAATTTCAACAATGATTAAAATAAAATTCATCTGTTAATATTGCTAATAAAACTTTGAAAATGGTATTTATAAAAAAAAGAAAGTGTAAAACAGGAGGAATTTCTTATTGAGCAGACTTTGGGAAGATTCTGTTGTGTCATCATTCACAGAACCTTTGCCTTTTCATGCAAAAATAAATTTTCCTGAGAACACTTAATGAATACAAACTAAGTGGCATTTTGTTATCCATAAAGCACATGACAGGGCTTCATCTGTAACTACTTTTGACTTTTATTATTTCAATCCTTGGTTATATCCTGTCAGTGGGATTCAAGTCATAATTATTTAACAAATCTGCAGTGTTAACATAAACATGTATGCACTACTCTCATTAAAGCCAAACTTTCTGGTTTAAAATTTGTCTGCACTTAGTCAAATCACAATAAATGATTTCTAACACCTTTGGAATGATGCAAGTAAGTTTTTGTTTGTTTAATGTTTGCAAGATTATGTGGGTCATTGATGTGTTTGTCTTTCCAAAAGCCCTTAAAGACCAAGCTTGGTTGAAAGAATAATTATTATGGCGAACTATATTCCACTCTAATTATTGTTAATTTTCCATTTGAATCATTTGTTCAATAAAGGGTAAATTCTATACAAAATTAAATGTACTATACATTTTTACTAAAATATCATATTAAGCACATAATCTTCATATTTCAATAACTCTTCTTTCATTACCTTTGAGGGACTCATTTATAAATACCAAAATATGTGAAATAAAAATAAATTTAAACATATACAAATAATATAAAGAAGACAGGAGGGTTGCCATGAGTTTGAGGCCAGCCTGAGCTACATAGTGAGTTCAGGGTCACCCTGAACGACAAAAAGAGACCCTGCCTCAAAAACATAAAAACAACAACAACAAACAAAACCCAAATAATACCAAGAATCTAACTGATCCAATTCATTCCATTCATTTCACTTTTCAAAAATGGGAGATCACATAGTTTCTGAAGACGCACCATAGTATAGTAAGTTACCAACAGTATTATAAATATACATATTCAAATATATATTGCCATTTTACACATAGAAATGTGGATAGGATATGAGAACCTTATTTTATACATAAAAGTGAACTTTAAATGTGAGGTTCTGCTGAATGTCATGACCTATGCCTGAAATTCAGCATTTGGAAGACTGAGGCAGAGGACTGCAAACACTTGAGCCCAGTTATGCTACACAGTGAGTTCAAGAATAAGCTCAAAAAGTTGAGGTCCATATGCAGATTTTATGTTAGTTATTTTTGTAAGAGCCCATCAAACTTAATTTATATTTTTAAATGCATAAGCATATAAATTCTATGAGCATGAGATTTTACTTTGGAAATACTCAAACTTTTAATTCACTCTCAAATTCCTATTACTTCTGATTTTTCTCTGTATTGAAAACTAGGAAAGAGTTCTTAGGAGTTAATATACTATTACTTGATTTCATTGGTGCATTTTATGATATGTAATGAACTCATTCAACATTGAGAGTTAGTACCTGTGCATGACACATTTTGATTCTCATTTTTCCCTTCACTTTCCCTCTCTACAACTCCTCTCCCTATATACAGTAGCTTTATTTCTTTCTTTAATATCAAGTTTTTTCTTTCCCTTCTTTGCTTTCCCCTACTTCCCTTTTCCCTTTTCCTTTCACACATTCGCTTTGGTTTTACACTACCTATCATACATTTTGAAATTAATTTATACCTTCAGTTTTTCATACTGTGGAAAAGTACAAAATTTACATTTCTCCAAATGGTCATATAAAATAACTCTGACATTTGAATTTTGAAAGTCTGAGGCCCAGGAAAATTGGTAAACTGCTGATCTGATCATAGACTTGCACGTTAGGTCAAATTATCAGGTTCTCAAATTCCATCAAGGGGGTTCTGTGTTACATGTTAATAATGAATTGAGGAAAAAACAAAAAGTAGAAGCAAAGAATTCCTGTGAAAAGACTGTAAGACCCTAAGAAGAGATAGAATAAAATAGACGATGCAAGACAGGATGGATGACACACGGATAAATGAAAGAGAAGAGGGGTGTGTGTGTGTGTGTGTGTGTGTGTGTGTGTGTGTGTGTGTGTGTGGAGAGAGAGGGAGGGAGAGAGAGAGAGGGGGAGAGAGAGAGTTATCAGTATCAGGGAACATTATTCTCTACTTAGAGTAAGAAGGATCATACAGTAAAGAAATCATTCCACAGTGTTGAAGAATCAGTATGACTGACTCCAGAGCACCAAAAACAGAAACATGTTAAGTAGTTAACTCTCTTCAGTGCCACAGTAATGTTTTGTGTGACTTACACCTGTTTTGTTTTGTTTTTTCCCTTTGTTATTGTTCAATCCTGCTATCCTCTCCTAAGAACAAGTCTGAACTGGTAACTTTCTAGAGTGTGTCATATTGTTCTCATACTACAAAATGACAAGAATTTTTGCACTGAGATTAAGGTTCCATTTTCTAAAAATACATAATTCCTTTCTAATTCGTAATGATATACATCATGTAGACAATATCAAATGTGAGATTTGGTGCATAATATTAGTTTGCAAATATGGAGAATTGATAGATGAACCTATAGTTTCTCTGATGCGTATTGTAAGACCCTGAACTGGAAGCAGCATTGAAAACTCTATAATATAAATCTTAACCCTGAACATTCCATATATTTGTAATTACCCCCCCGACATTCCTACTGATAGACAAGGTGAATTAAGCCACTGTGAGCCGTGTAATCAATTCTGCTAGACTGAGGTTGATGTGGAGGAAGCACTGGCACTTAACATTAATTGGAAATATTGTATAGGATATTCTACTTCTGTGGAAGATTCATGTGTCAACTCAAACGCTATTGACTGAGGTTACATTGAAGCCCTTTAGGGAAGTTTATGTCACTTGGACCTCAACATATGTTTTAAAAATTATATGTGGCCTACTTTTTAATTATTATAATGTTTTTCTTCTGAATACATTAACTTGGTTCCTAGGATGGCAAGATTTAGAGACATCACACCATGCTCTACCATATTCTTGACTCCCTCCTGAAAATGAAAGTATAATTTTAAAGGGAAAAAGATGTATCCGTTAATAGTTCCTAAATACAATTTGTATTCATTAGGAGAAAATTATAAGTAATGTCTTAAAAGTTGCCCTTAAATGTTTGACAGTTTTTTCTATATTCATTTTAGAGACAAGGTCTGACTGCATTTCCTAGGGTATCCTCTAATTCAGACTCAAGATTTCCTCCTGCCTAAGCCTCCTCAATAGTAGGTATGAGGGAATTTTAAGAACATATCAACTTCCTGGCTATCTTCTTATTTTCTTTATAAATTAGACAGCATTTGAAATAAATACTATATTTCTGTTAAATCTTTAAATTGAGTTAGGCATGAAGTGATGCTGAGTTGCTGGTATACTGGAGACCTGCAGCCTTTGAGCCAAGTATTGATTCTAAACTAATATCTCATTTGCTCTCTTATATTTTTTTTCCTTTCACCTTACTGCTCAAGGCTATCTTATGTTCTGGCTGTTTTCCCATTCTGATTCAGTAAATTAATTCTAATTTGTCCGTTTTCCACACGAAGAAGTACTATGTGACAAGTACTGTGCTCAGTGTGAAGATACAACAAAGAGCAGAGTGAACTCTGTCACCAGTTGAAATCACTTGGGAGAAGAAGACTCAAAATATAACAATGTCTCTACTGCAGCAAACAAAGCAATGAGAGAGAAAAGTGAAACAGTATTCAGAGTCATTTTATGTTCAAGTTAGTGATAAAGAAAGATATCTTTGATTTAATGGTATTTAAAACTCAGAAGAATCTAGGTAAAAGTAAATTTGCTGGGAAACTACTTTCAAACAAAAATAAACAATAATGAAAAAAATCCCTGAGGTGGTTCATGTCTTTGTATTTTACAAACAGAAAAGCACCAGGGGAAAAATATTACAATTTTCCAACAAATCCCTGTTGCTTTGGAGGAGTAGGGATGATTCTTCCAAAATGTCAGAAAGCATTTTACTGGTGCTCCCAGTAACATGTAAAGTTGGAAAATGATTCTCTGAGAGATTGATTTATTACTACAACTAAAAACTTATTTGAGGGACTCTATTCATTTTTAAATATGCGAACATATATAAAATTATCAATTCTTAGAATTACCTATTTTGTCAATCTGGTCTTCGGAACTATCATCTATCTCTATCTACCTATCTATCTATCTATCTATCTATCTATCTATCTATCTATCTATCTATATCTATCATCTATCTTTCTATCTACCATCTATCTATTACCTTTCACTCTTATATAACCTCAAATTATGAAACATTTAGATTCTTCTTTATTTTGTGTTGGAAGATGGCACCTACTGGTGATATTTGAAATTACTGCCAAATGAAATAGAAAAAAAATATATAAAAGAAATCTGTATTTCATGACAAGTTCAATGAAGTGCCGAAACAAGATATTCTTCAAGATTTAAAAATAATTATGGCATGCAGGAGATCTTGGTAAACTCAGGATTAATGTGAGAGTCCTTTGCCCTTTCCATTTAATATTATTTTAATAATTTAAGACATCACAATTTTCATATTCCTCTCTAAGCATGCTAAACTTATTTGCTTTGGCTCATAGCTGTCTTCTCCTGTTTGTATAATCATAAAACAAAGTTGATATTGATAGCTCAAAGAGAAAATACAGAAGAGAACAAATGGAAACTTGGAATATTTTATGTAAGTATGTAATTTCTTATTTACCCCTATATTTTTCTTGTGAATTAACAAGAATAAACATAATCAATAAAAACACCAACAAGAACAATGAAAAACTTAGAAGTAATACTATGGAGATAGTAAAAAATTTGAAAGAAAACTATAATTGAAAATTTACAAGGAAAATGTATCTTTCATGACATTTATAAGTATTTAATGTTTATTAAATTTTTCTAAAAAGAGAAGAGATAGACGCTTATATTCTCCCAAAAGAAGAACAATGCAGGAGTAAATGAACAGATGACAACATACAGTACAAGTGCTGAAATTTTGTTGTGGTTAAAATATGTTTAATTCAAGACTAATTGGGAATTGAAGGTAAAAAGAGAATTTGTAGTCTGAGAAATGCTATTCACCTTTATCACTATGAGAGCACTAGAGAACATATTACAGACAATAATGCATCTGCTACATAGTAGGAGATACATCCTTTTTGACTCCATTTTCTTTTGTTAGTCCATTTTATATGCACATCATGATCACAATCCGACACTGAAAATTAGTACCAGTATATAACATGTCTTAATTCTCATTCCCATTTCTCCATTTCCCTGCCTACCCCACAAGCCCCTGCCCCGTGTGTACATAAGCTTTGCTTCCTTTTCTTTATCGTCACACTTTCCCCCACATTATATATCCCTACCCCCCTTTACCTTTTGAATATTTTCTATTTCACAGTATCTATCATACACTCTAGAACTCATTTATATCTCCAGTTTCTCATACCAGAGAAAAGAAAGAGTATTTACACATCTGTGACCTATTTATTTCACTTAGGAGTATATACTCAAGCTATGTCCATTTGTGTATAAATGACTCAAACTTGTCATTCTTCATAGCAGAGTAATACCCTATCTAATTAAAAAACAAAACAAAACTAATAAAAAAAATCTTTATCCAGTCTCCAGTTGATGGGCATTTGGATTGTTTCCCAGATTTAGCTATTACGAACTGAGCTCCTATGAACACGGGTGCACAAATGTATCTGTGATAAGGGTCTTTTAATTCTTTGGTGTTTATATCTATATACCAAGCAGGGAAACAGCAGGGTCGCGGGTTACTCGTAGCGGAGTCCTCTCGAGGGAGGCCGGAGCGGACTGCGTTGCCGGAAGAGGCCGATGGCTGAGGTGAGGGACTGTGTTCCTCCCGCCTCACCTCCCCCTGTGGCTCCTGCCCTGGCGCCTGCCTCAGCTCCGCCCCCCTTCCCAGCTGCCCTCACCTGAGCCGGAACAAACTTCTCCTTTATGTTGTGTATATCAGGTTTTGGGTCTCAGCCATGAAGAAAGGGATCGAGTTTTACAATATAAACTATCTTCTTTTCCTGGTCTCCTTGAAGTAAAAATTAATATGTCATAATGACAAGAACATTCCTTTATCATATAAGATAATGCAAACAAAAGTATGTTAAATCTCAGTAATGCAATTTGAAATTTGTTATGCAGTATGTTTTTAATGTGATCTGCTTGCATAAATATCCTTACCATTCATTTTAAAGTGTATTTAGTTCATGTTTATAAACCCAATTAACTGAACCAAGGCTTCTAACACGTTATGAAGTCAAAGAATAATCGACATGAGTATTTTGAAAAATTATGTCCAAAACCGGTGTTCCAAAGATCAAACACACAGAATAAAACAAGTCCTTAGGTGTGTTCTCTGAAAAGTGAAATTAAACTATTGCACCACAAGATGGCGCATCATAGCTGCTAAATGGATTTTTCTTTACAGCAGTTCTGTTTCTCCTTCAAATACACATTAACTTCTTATGGAATTTTGACAAAATAATCGTAAAAACTTGAAAAAAGTAATAACAATAATAATGTGGTATATTGGAAAGCTAGTCAATGAAAAGAAGTCTTCAATTAAGTTTGTTTTTCTAGTTTGTTTTTTGTAAAATACTCTTTTCTTAAAGTATGGAAGAATCACTTTAATCAGTTTGAATATGTGAATAAAGATGTCAATGAACTCCTAACTTTAACATGTATTAATTCAGTACCTAGTGCATAAAACCGTGTTTATCTTCAGTCGTGGGAAGTGGCTTTTGTTAGTGGTTAACAACTATGTGGCATTCACAAATACTGGTTAATAAAAGAAGTGAAATAATAAAACAGAAATGAAAACTGACTGGAAACCCTTTTACATTATTATCTCATTTCTTATTTGAGGTGTTGGTATTAACATTTCCTTAGTTTTTGTTTTCATAATCCTATCTCTTCTTAAATTCTATGTTCTCTAAAATCCCTCTCTGAAGTTTTGGTTTTCTTCTAAAGATATCATGCAAATACACTTTAATATTTATATTTAAACTATACGAGGATCAAAATAAAATTTAAAAATTATATTGTAGACCTAAGTAGATCAACAATGAAGACAAAGTGGAGTCACTAGATAAAAGTAGTATGTAGTGGAAAAGCTTCTAATGATAAGATATTCCATACATTTAGGGAATGGGAAAAGGCCCAGTGCTGCTATATTGTAAAATATTCATGTAGTTAGCATAGCTGCCAAGTGAGATGGAGACATTTTAGGAAAGCAATTTATTAGAAAAATTGAGATATGTTATGTACATGCATCAACTTCCCACGGGGAATATAATCACTGTGTACAGCTAACATGTACCAATAAAAGAAACATTTAAAAATGAATGAACATGATTTGAGCAGAACAATGTTGTATTAGAGATTTAGTCATTCAATTAGTATAGGCTTTCATTCATTTAAGCAGTGATTTTATATTTTTCTCCTACTCTGTATTATGTTATCACTAACACACAAATGTAGCTTAAGGCATAATAAAACTTTCTGAGATCAGGGGTGTGGAGATTATTTTATTCTTGTGTATGTAAAGGTCAAAATTCTAGTCCAAACAACAGAAGTCTTCCAAACCATGACTAAACGTGATTCTGTGATTCAGTGCAATCAATTCCTGCTCAGAGTAAATCGAGAGTTAACTAATGGTAGCTCAGAATTAAAAGTAAGCCAATGAAAGGTAAATATGGACTTAAAATGTGCAAGGCCATCAGAGAAGGGGGCTTCACGGCAGTACTAGAATATTTTCATAAATTGAAAAAATACAGTTTGCTTAGGTCACATTCAAGCAGTAGGCTTTTCAATAAAATGGAATTAACTTGAATTACTGGGGGGAGAAAGTTATCTATCATAGGAAAAAAAGATACCAAATATGAGAGAAAAATGCTAACTGCCTTTCTGACATTTTCTTTTAGGCTCAAAAAACTACATAATAATATAGACAAAAGTTATGAAAAAAGAAAAAAAATATTGAAAAATGGGTGGCATAGAGTACAGTGAAGAAATTACAAGAAGCGATTGTTTCTATGTATAAAACTGACCACATGTATCACAGTTTAAATGAAACATAAAAATGAATTCTTATAATGCAAATAAATGTTCATAGGGTAAATGTTGACAGTGATGTCCCTAAAAGCACTCATTTGATCTCTGCCTTCAAAGGCAAAGGGCAGAAAGTGATTTGATTTTGCATTTTCCTCTATTTGAACATTGTATCATAGTCAACATTACCAGATCCACTCTAATTTCATTCCTGTCTCTATTTATATGGCATTTCCACAAAGAGCTCTTAACTCCCGTACTTACCTCACGTGGCCACCACTCGTGACTCTTGCCCTGCTCTCGTTTTCTTCAGAACGCATCCTTCACTTCCTGGCACTGCAGGGTGTACACTGCTTTCTGGGACGATTAACCTAAATTAGCGTTCCGGAACTCTTGGAGCAGAGGACAGTAATTAGACAGCAGATATGATATCGTCATAACCAGGGCTACAATTATTTAAAAAAGAGTGCTATTTATTCCATAGATAATACTAAAATCAAAATTATCTTATTCCTGTTTCAGAAGGACAAAAGGTCATAACTTAATTATAAATAATAAATGTGTGCTATTAAGTTCACTTGCCTCCACCCTTTGGATATCTGTGGGTTTAAAATTATTTTGTTTTCCAATGAAGACAGAATCTGAATTCCGCTTTGTTTTTACATGGATTTCAAAAATGAAGCTTTATAAACTATCTGAAGTTGTAGCATATGTGTTAATTGAATAGAGGGTTGCATATTTAGACCAAGTAGTATTATATAAGATTCATTTAGTATTATACTCTCTCAACATTAGCATAGATTGAAGGAGAGATTACTGTTTTGATTTGAATTTCTATTGTTCAACAGAAAAAAAAGTATCTGTTCTTTTCAAGATAAATTTATGTTGTTACTAAAGGATACCTGTATTTCATTAATACAGGAATTTATGAGAAGCTGTAGTTTCTGTATTCAGTGTATTACTACCACACTCAGAGATTTCATTGAGTCCTAATACAGTCTTCAGTTAACAAGCTTCTGCAATGAGACTCGTTCCAGAATATATTTAACTAGTCTCAGGTTTCCAGCGAAAACACCCAGAAGCGAAACCATTAAGGTAATTACAGAGAAAGAGAAATGAACTCAGGCAGATTGCTACAGTAAGAAGTTGTAGATCTAACTTAATTGAATACCCTGAATAATAATAAAAAAATGTATCAAGTGAGACACAGAGACGGATTTTAAGTAAAGCCTGGAGCCATGACTGATACCTCATTTTAATAGAAAGCAGTAAGTGGAATGATTTAAAAGTGTTGGACAGAACACATTTGTTAACATACATAAATAATATGTTTTAAAATGACTTCATCACGTGGTTAAAATCTTTTAAAAATGGAGATATTGCTGTACACTGGCCAATTTTTAAAAGCATAATTAGGGTATATTATTTTTGTACCAAGAAATGAAGTCATCCATGAAAAGTACTTGTTTTTCCCTGAGTATATTGACTATTCTAGAAGATGACCCATAAATCCATGAAGGATTGATGTTAAACTTGATGCTTTTGAGGAAGGCAGAACAGACTGTCTGCTTATTTTCCAACACTTTACAGTTTATGTCACTCAATAAATTGTTTCATGCTTAATATATAATTCAAGTACTTTACTCTTCTCCATCTATTGTCCTTTTATGCTAAAGTATATTTTGATGTCACATCTCAGCTACATTCCATACAAAAAGCTACTTGATTGCAAAGCAGCCTTGATTTGTATTAGATCATTAGAAAATTTGCTATTAAGCTGTGAAATTTCTTTAATAAATTATTTCTCCCAATACGTACAGTCTTGAAAAGTCAAAGCTAAGTAAGTGGTTCTAAATATTTAAATGTATATATTTTAGTAGCATTCATATTTAGTAGTAGAATTATCATTTGGATAAGTCAATGCACACTAGATATATTACTATTGACCACGTGCATTACATTATTGCCCACTAATGAAAGTTGAGCTTCTTGCAGTAGAATTAGTTTACTACATTACATTGCAGCCAGAATCTTTATAGTCATCACAACTGGAAATATCTGTAGTAGGTTCTAGTTTCCCACCCAGGGTACTGTTGTACCTTGCAGAGTTGAAGAAAAACTTAAAGACAAAATTAAAGAAAAAAA
This sequence comes from Thryonomys swinderianus, assembly GCA_004025085.1. Taxonomy (NCBI): domain Eukaryota; kingdom Metazoa; phylum Chordata; class Mammalia; order Rodentia; family Thryonomyidae; genus Thryonomys; species Thryonomys swinderianus. The sequence continues at coordinate 30,527 of PVIC010004621.1, forward strand.
TGAGAAGTTAGTATGGCCAGAGCTGAGCGAACAGCAAAGGCACTGATCTGTCCAAACCAATGATTTTTATTGGTAATCAAATTGGAATAAAGGGAAACAATGCGTGAGGATTGTGGAATTGTGCAGTTGCTATGGATACTAATGCAGCCGAGGCTTATAAAAGAAAAGACAAGGTATGGTTGAGTGAGGGACTGAGTAGACATTTTGTAATTAGGGTTGTAATTAGAATCTTTGTCCTTCTAGTTAAGAAGATTGAGGCATGGGAATGGAAATCAGGTACAAATTACTCCAGCTTCAGTTACTATGTTATCTCATAGTGAGCCCTACTACTTTGCAGGCCAAACCTTTGGTCCCTGCTGTCACTGTTAGTGGGAAGATAATGCTAGACAGTGAACTACCTCGGTGGTTATAAGGTGCTTTCATGCGTTATGTAAGCTTCAATTGTACTTGCTTCTTAAAATGAGCCAGTCTCAGGGTTAACATGTTACAGTGTGCATCACTTACCCACAGTCCTCCACACGTCACCACTGCTGCTTGTCATCTGTATAGTAGTGTTCAAGAACTTGTCAGATGATAAACCAGGAGTGACCAGATATAACCTACAGGGAGAAGTAATTACCTTGCACTTCCTAGGCAGGTGCCAAAACCACTGAGCTAAATCTCCAGCTTGCCTTGGCTCCATAGTGAGCTCAGGACCAGCCTGAACTACAAAGCGAGACCCTACCCCCCCCCAAAAAAAAAAAAGATCAAGAATGTCCAAAGACTATGAATATTATTAAAAATTAGGCAAAGGACAATGGATTTTTTAGGATAGTGAGAGTACTGTTTGGGATACTGTAATATAGGATACCTGTCATTATACCTGTACCCACACTCATAGAGAAGGTAACACCCAGAGTGAGCTATAAATTGTGGATTTTTGGATTACTAGAATATGTTTAAAAAGCTTTAAAATATTTATGAGGACATTTTATATTATTTCACTTTACTGTATCATTTGTGTTGTATGGTACTTAAGATTGGCATTTGATTCATAAATATTTTAAAGCTTTTTTATTTTCAAAAATTCTTGAGCAATTTTGGTTATATGTTCGTGCATGGTTTTACTTTTGTTTAAAAGAAATGATCTGTTAAGTACCTATTTAAATAAAATTATTGACAGTATTACTTTATGTAGAGGATTTTTAAATTTAAGAAATATTTATTCACAACTTCCAGATGCTTTTATATAATATTTTTCTCCAACATCAGAAAATCACAAATACCCTACAGACATGACAATAAAAAAGAGGCAAAATGAAATAAGCTTTGATTCATATATTTTGTTAGTCTCAGGTAATTTGAGTAACATGCTTATTTTCATAAATGAAAATCTTCTATTATTTCTTATAGATAGTTTTTATTTGACTAGATATCACAAATACTTAAAATGTGAAATGCTTCTAATATGAAATAGTGTTAAAATTTGATCATAACATCCACCACTGTTTTTGTCTAAGAATAAACAGAACTAAGTCTTGCAAAATATATCAAAGCTCCCCCATTTCACTAATTAAGGAAAAACAAGTGTCACCTTTAAGTGAACTATATATGACTAGTTACAATGTACAGAAAATAACTTCAATATCCAAGTTTCATGTGTACTATTCAACCATCTTTCTGGTCACCCATCCATCCATTCATTCATCCCTGTCCATTATTTATTTCAAAATGAAGTCGAAGTCATATTCCCCTAATAATGTAATGTTCTAAAATCCATGGAAAATTTAGTTACGCTTACATAACTCTTTTTCATATAGCACATCACTTATCATTATATTCAACTAAAATATTTAAGTACCTTAAATGCAAAGTGTGCTCTTTTTCTAATCTAAAGCTTCTGATGACAAAATTTTGAATATCCTAATACTATAACTCTAAATTACATATAATTTTAAATGAACGCATGATATTATAAAATGTAAAATATGACCACAAAAATTATGTAAGGAAGATTGAGTAAATGTATAGACTTTTGTATGCAATCAATGTAATTTTCTAGCAGCTTGAAACAGTGTTAAAAATGAAAGGCACTGGACCAGAGATTTAGCTCAGTGGTTCTGGCACCTGCCTAGGAAGCGCAAGGTCCCTGGTTCGATTCCCAGTAACCACATACAACAATACTACAACCAGCAATCAGTACTACATACCACAGTGCCAGAAGAGGTGGCTCATGCTTCCCAGCACTTGGGAAGCAGAGGCAGGAGCATTTCTGAGTTCAAGGCTTGCCTGAACTATATAGTGAGCTCAGGGCCAGCCTGAACTACAAAGCGAGACCCTGTCTCAAAAAAAATAAAAATTAAAAAAATTAAATAATAACAGAAATGCCCGTCTATATATACATCCTGTAAGAGACACACTTTGTAAGAAACATCTTGACTGAAATTTAAGTGCTGCAAGAGGATGTTCCATGTGAAGGTAACCACAGGACAGACCACTGATCACATGTATGTCAGATAAAGAATAAGCAGAAAATTGTATGGTGAGACAAAGGTCATGTACAGGGATAAAATATTCAAAGAAAATAATCAGTGTAAATATACATTCCCTCAACACTGGAACACATACATACGTATATGAATACACATCTAATATTCATAGACATAAGGGAGATATTGACTGTAATTAAATAAATACAAGCAAATTCCAACCCCGCTTATTGTAAAGGATGGAAAAGACAGAAATTTAATATTATAGAATTCATTCATAAGGCCACCTATTCCTGGCTGCAAATCTAATGTTACAAAGCAGGTCACACAACTGTTTTAAGTCTAGAAGGATTTTTCTCCAACACCTCTGTCACATGTAACACTATCTATGAGGCAATAGTTCTGATATTATTTTATATGTACTAAATGTTATATTTTTTAAATTTTTATTGTTTGTTAGGAAATAATGTGATGAAAATAGTTGCATTTATTTGCTACAGAAAGTAATAAGACACTATAATTTGGAGTCTTAGACCACTCTCAGGATGGATTTCTTTATTCTGAACATTAAATGTACATTTAGTTGCTTAATTCATGCCATATTGTGCTTCAGCACTGTATTATATCTTTACATTTAATCATAGTGCAGTTTGTATCACTGTTTGGTCTCTTTTTATTGCAGATCAGTATCCTGTTTTGTGAATATCCTATATATTATTTATCCATCCTCCTGATGACAGTCATTTGGATTGTTTCAACTTTTTATCATAAATAATGCTGCTATGGATATATTATTCAAATCTTTATGTGGTCATGTGTTTCCCTTTTCCTTGTACCCTTAGGAGTGAACTTCCTGAGTTACATGCTAATTTATATGATTCATTTTTAATTGAATTTTTATTGGTACATTTTATATACACATCAGGATCACATTCAATACTGAAAATCTGTATTGGTATATGACATGACTTAATTACTATTTTTCTACAATTTTTAAAAGCCTGAAAATCATTTTTCAAAATGAGTTTCTCCATTTGATGTTCTACCCAAGAAGTATCAGAACTACGCTATTTTGCAAGATTATAAACCCTTATTATTTTCTATCATTTCTGTTATATCCTTTCTAGTATATTGTAAATGTGTCTATGTGGTTTGGATTTTCATTATTTGAAAAGCCACTATTATTGAGCATTATTTCATATAATTACTGTAGATTTTCATGCTTTTTTGAATAAAATGGCTGTTCAAATGATTTTTTAAATGTTAAATTGGACCATTTATAGATTTCTTATTGAAGTTGAAGGTATTTTGTATATTTTAGGCAGATATTCATCAAATGGATAATTTACAAATATTTATCTTATTCTTTGAGCTGTCTCTTCATATGCGGTGAGTGGTCTTTATTATAAAAATCATTAATATTTTGTCATTTTTGCTATTTTTCAATTTTTTATCTGATGCCTAAAGACATTTTACTAACCAAATGTCAGAGATTTACTTTTACATTTTCTCCTAAGAGTTTTACAGATTCAATTTTCTTACGTAGGTACTTAAGTTGATTCTTGCATATGGAAAGAGGTGCTCTTTTTCACATGTACATCTAGTTTTCCCAGAACAGTTTAAAAACGAACCATTGTTCAAGGTATGATTCTTAAAACTTGAGGACATTTATTTTGTTCTGCATATGGAGATTGACTTCTAGAATCTCTACTCTTTTCATTAATCTAAATATCATTTTTCACACAAGTGGCATTCTGTCTTGACTAATATCTACCTATTTTATGCCAGAAAATGAGATTTTATTGTCTTTTGTCAGGATTGGTGGCTATTTTGTGGCTTTATGATTCTTTGTGAGCTTTGTGATTTTTTTTTTCTGATTCTCTGGTGGATCTCATTGTTATTTTGATATAAATACCGGAATCTGTACATAGCTTTGGGTTGTACAGGCATTTAACACTGATCATTGTTTCATTATATAAACATAGGAAATCATTCGATTTTTTGAGTTCTAATTTATTTTATCTATACTTCACACTGTCAATGCAATGGTCTTTTTTTCTAATGTTTAAAATTATTTCCAAATATTTTTGGTGAATATTAAAATTGGAATTTTAAAAATTTAATTGTGATTATTTCATTTTGGATATATTAATGTAACAATATAAGTTGTATGTTGATTTTCTTTGGTAATTTTTATTGAATTTATCAGTTTGAACATTCTTGGGTGTTTAGGGTTTTAAAAATGTAATGCTATCACTTTTCCACAGAGGGAATTTGATTTCCTCTTTCACAATTTGGATGTGTCTTATTTCTCTCTCATCTTTTGCCTAGATAAGACATTCTGGAGGGTTTTGAAGAAACATAAATGGAAATGTTTCAGATCTTGAAGAAAACACATCCACATTTTCTCAATTTCACATGATACTGGCTGTCAGTTTATCATTCATACACTGTTGCCTTTACTATGTTAAATATGTTGCTTTTACAGTTAAGTAGTTAAGGGCTTTTATAATAAAGGGGTGTTGAATTTTTCTGAATGCTTCCTTTCAACACTTGTTGAAATATTCATATATTTCTGTTCTTCAGTGTGGTCTGATACATTTGTTAATTTGCACAGGTTGGACTATTTCTATTCTCTAATAAAAATCCCAGTTGATCATGTTCAGTACATTACTGCATATACTATATTATATAGCTCGAGTTCAATCCCTAGTTCTGGAAAAAAAAGTTACTATACAATATAATTTGCTAGTATATTCTTGGGAATTGTTGCATCTATGCTTATGAAGGGTGTTGGTCTATAGTTTTCTTTTTGTTGTGTTTTTGTATGATTTTGACATTACAGAATGAGGTTAACAAGAATGCTTCATTGATCGATTGATTGATTGGCTGATTGAGAAGAACTAGTATCAGGTGTGTAAACATTTGAAACAACTCAGTAGTAAAATCATCTGATCTCTTTGTTTTCTTTTAGAGAATTTGGTTTTTAAACCCAGTATTGAACTCTCTGTCTTCAAGTTTAAGTTTTGGCAAATCACACGACTAGAAGCCATTCCATTTCTTGTGTAATTTTAAGATTAGTGGCATACAGGCTGGAGATTAGCTCTGTGGTTCCAGTGCCTGCCTAGCAAATGCAAGGTCCCTGGTTTGATGCTTGATAACATATACAACAATACTGGATGTGGTGACTCATGCCCACCAGCAATCAGTACCACATACTGCAAATGCAGGTCTTGGTGGCTCACGCCTATAATCCCAGGCAGAGGAAGGAGGATCACTGAGTTTGAGGCTTGCCTGAGCTACATAGTGAGCTCAGGGCCAACCTGAACTACAAAGCGATATCCTGCCTATAAATAAATAAATAAATAAATAAATAAATAAATAAATAAATAACAATAAATTTTAAAAAAGGATTAGTGTCATACAGTTTTCAAAAATATACCTTAGCTCTGTTTTATATTGCTGTGGTACGAGTTATCATTACAGAAAAGCATGAACTTTGATATTACTTTTATCATCTTTTTTCTTGATTACTATGAGTAAAGATCTGTCAAATGTTTTCAATAAGCCAAATACCATTTTATTGATTTGTATTTTTAAGCTTCTCCTTATTTTTTCCTGCTGTAAATATTACTATTTATTCTTCTCAGAATCTGGGGTTTGGCTTGACTTTTAATACCAAGTCTTTGTGCTGTGTTGTTAGGTTCTCTATGTAAATGTATTCTTTTCTGATCACTGAAATTTATCATTAGTTTTGTTATAATTCATATATTTTTCTGTAGTTTTTTAATAGCTTCATATCTTAGTGTTTCTAAATTCCTTTTTTAGCAGCTTATTAATCAATGTATCATTTAGTTTTTACACATTTACTTAATATTTAAACTTATTGTTGGCTTCTAATTTTATTTCATTATTTACAAGAAAAAAAGCATGATATGGGTTTGATTTTATTTGTATTTGTTGTGATTGGGTTTGTATCCTAATATATGGTCTGTCCTGAAAAAATGACTTATATAGAAATATAAATGTCTTATATATTATATAGAATTCTGACTTTATTGGATGAAATATTTTTTAAATATTATGAAGATTTGATATATAGTATAGTTTAATTTCAACGGTTTTGTGTATTTTTGTATGGATGAGTTACCCATCAATGAAAGTAGGTTGTTAAAAACTCCCATAATTATTGTGTTGGTCGTTCTATTCAATTTCAGTAATGTTAGTTTTACCTAAGTGCATATTCCATTGTTGAGTTCATTTATTTTCATAATGGTTATTTTTTATTGAATTGATTAACTTAGTGATCTCTGTTGCATTTAAACTTTTGATTTAAAATCTATTTTATATGCTGTAAGAATAGTGATGGCTGATTCTCTTTCCATTTGCATTGATTATCTCTTTACTTTTATATACATGTTTATTAGTCAATAAGCTTCTTTTCATTAACATAACACTGAACCTATCTTTTATTTGAACATTTAATTCACTTATATTCAAATTCATCAATAAAATTTACATTTGTCATTTTGTTCTTTTCTGGATTCTGTTTTTTAGTTTTTAATATCTCAGTAGTGAGTACAATAGTTTGGTGGCTTTCCGGAGTGATACGGTTGATATTTCATCTTTTCATCAGGATATCTGCTTTTTTTTTTTTTTAACAAATGAGCTTTATTCTTTGAAAGTGAGCTTTACTGTTTAAACTTGATTTTCATTCTAATAAACATATGGTATTTATTGTCTTTATGCTTCCAGATGTAAGATACATTTAATCATTTCTTATACAGTTAGTCTGGCAGTGATATATTTCTTCAGATTTTTTCTGTCTACTAATAACTTGATATTTGATTCCCAAAGGACAATTTAGCCTACAGTCTTGCTTAATTTCTTGTCTTGTTTTTATTTCAGAACTTTGAATATATTACTCCATTCCCTCAATGCTTCCAGGATTTCTGTTGAGAAATCAGCTTTTTTTTTTGATGGTAGTGGTAATAAATGTATCCTGGGATTGTTCACCTGTTGTTTTCTAAATTCCTTAGTTGTCTTAGGTCTTGTGGTGGCTTACTGTAGTATACCCTGCAGTTAACTGTTTTTAGAGCAAGTCTAAGAGATTCTTTGACTACCCTGGCATGATTATTTATTTCTAAACATTTGGGAAATGTTTAGCCATTATAATTGCATATGTTTTCTATGAGATTTTTTTCTCTTCTCATTCTAGAGTATATACAGAAATATTTGCTCACTTAATAATTTCTCACAAAGCCAGTAAGTTTTATTTATTCTTTTTAAAGTTTTCATTTCAAGTTTTAGATATTTGTTCTGTAGAGTTGCAGAACATCTGTTTTCATATTTGATTCTTTCTCCTATGTAGTCAATTTGTTATGTTTTTTCTAATTGTATTAAATTGCCCATTTATATTTTTTACCTCTCAGTGGTAAGGCTGCTGATACATAGTGGCTTCTGTCCCTGTGACAGTATGTACTTGAACACTGACTCTGTTTTTTAAATTAAATTCTTTATTGGTACAATTTATATACATCTCACAATCACATATAACATTGGGGAATTGGCACCAATATATGACATAAGTTAATTCTCATTTTTACCCATATCCCCACCCACCCCACCTCCCCACCCCCTGTATACATGCTCTTTTATTTTCTTTCAGAATCATATTTATTGCTTCCCCTCATTACATTCCCACACCAAATTTCCTTTGGAAATTTCCCATTCTACAAAAGCTGTCATACTTTCTAGAGCTCATTTGTATCTACAGGTGCTCATATCAAAGAGAAGATCCGGCATTTGCCCATTTGTGATCTATTTATTTCACTCATTAGTGTATCTTCCAGGTGTATCCATTTGCACATAAATGAATCAATCTTGTCATTCTTTATGGCAGAAAAATACTCCATCTTATTTTAAAAACCCAATCTTTTTATTTTTATTTTTTTTTTGAGACAGGGTCTTGCTTTGTAGTCCAGGCTGGCCCTGAGCTCACTATGGAGCCCAGGCAAGCCTTGAACTCAGCAATCCTCCTGTCTCTGCCTCCTGAGTGCTGGGATGACAGGCATGAGCCACCATGTCCGGCTTTAGTTGTTTGTTTGTTTGTTTGTTTGTTTTTTCCCCACTCTCTACATTTTAAAAGCTTCCTGTCCTTCCTTTGCTGAGTTGCATTGTTTGCCTTCTGCCACATATGTGAACATTCAATATTCATTTGTCTGATTCTTCTTTGTTAAGAACGAAGGCATCCAGTAGATAGAGTCGGGCATCAGGTCAGTTCTACCGCAGCACCTCCTTCATGGACTTCAAGCCAGGAAATCCAAGTTTTTCAACAGTATTACTTAAGGCTGATTTTGCACATTTTCTGCTGTTGTATTAGAGTAAACCTTGGAGACACTCAGTCTTCCCTGATTGTTACATATTTACTGCTGCAACATTCAGTGGTTATTTAAGCAATGTCCCCTCTGGTACTATCATAGATTTGTGCATCATTTATTCTCTGCCTTTTGATGATAATATCTTTTCAGAGTCATTATTCAGTAATACCTCCTCCAGAAACAAAGTGTCAGCGGTTCCCTGCTGATGAAATCTTCAGTATGGGCTTCACTTAAAGAACTTCACTTTGCATGTGATTGCTTCTGAGTCAATTAAATATGCTACAGATATCCCTTCTTTTTAACAATCTACCTGATTAATATCTGCTCAGCCTTGTGACTCAGGTGCATTGTTAGGGCATGCCAGTGGCCCTTAAGACCTATGCTCCCTTTTTTGTAGCTTTGTGCGTCTTGTTTACTAAGTCTTTTTTTTTGTACAGTATACCTTGTCTATATCATACTGTAGTTTTTGCTGTTTTTGTTGTAGTTTTTGCTATATCATCAGATAATATAGTTTTATCTTCCATTTTAAATTACACTATAGCATATAAGTTTTGCAAATAAAAACAAAGATGGAATTTCCATGGATAATTTCTTTGTTTGAATACCATAATATACATACCAAATACAGTTCTGCATTTAATGACCACTTCATATATTGACCTAGTCCCAGGAGCAGACCTTGGCCATCAAAAAAGAAAGGTCAGTATTTTTGATACTTTTTTTTAAAGCTTTTATGATATATATTAGACAAATTGTAATACACTGAGTTCTTTAGATTAAAAATAAGTATTTTTTAAAAGTTTTAGCCTTTGCTTTTTTTCTACCATTATCCCACTGATATACTGTTGTACATATGCATACATTTATAGACATGCATAAACTTTTCTTTCCATCACAGTTAACTAGGGTGCATAGTAAAGATGAATTAGTAATTCTTTCACAGAAAGATTTCTCATAAGACTATAACACATTTTTATATGTTTTTGTCCTTGAAAAAATGGATGTCTCTTTCTTATGGTGGATGGCAGTGTTAAGGGTTCTCCTTAGCTCTTTTCTATTTAACAGTGTATAAAGTAGATTCAGTCTGTCAATAGCTGCCCACAGAAATCTAGGGAACTATTGATTTCATCATTAAGAAGATCATGGCTGCAAATGGAATCTTAACTTCATTAAGTTTAAGTAAACATATTGTCATTACCTCAGACCCCTATTTTCCATAAAGTGATTGAGAATGTCAAATGGGACATAATACAAGTTGTTTCTTGGTGTATAACTATATACTAAAGGTTTAGATTCCAATTCTTAGGTAAAATTTAGTTTCCTATGAGCCAGATGTGGAATTTAGGTCTATTTTTAATATCGCTGGCATTCAATTTTCTGTAAAATGAGAATAGTTATTGTTCCCGATTTCCAGAGCTGTGGTTATTTATGATAGGATAGAATACATAATATCACCTTGGCTTAAAATAAATATTAACAGTAGTTTTTATTGGCATCCACAATCAATGATTAAAAATTTTGGAAATACTTAAGAAATGAAATTTAGAATATATAATCAGATTCTCTTTGAGAGTAGATTATTGAATATCATTTTATAAATAAGTATATAAGAATGGCTATTTTATGAGAAAATAGTTCTGTAAATCTTATAGTTTGGGAATTTGGGGCAAAATGCTGATAAAACATTATAATAAAAATACAGAGGA
>PVIC010004621.1:41180-61837 GCA_004025085.1 Thryonomys swinderianus
GGAGGAGAGAAAGGGGGGAGGGGGAAGGAGAGGGAGAAGGGCAGAGGGGCGGGGAATGAATGAACAGCAGGCGAGACTGTCGCGCAGTGCATTGTTGTTCATCGGATGTAGCAGCTTGGTCGGGCTGCCGAGCAGTAAGATGAGTTGCCTGCCTTAAGCAAGAAAGATCCTCTTCGCCCAGTCCTGGAGGCTGTGAATGGGTATCTTGGGACTTGTCTATCATGGGCAGAGGACTGTTTATTTCCCAAGCATTGCTATCACTTGGGGCTACATTGGCCCATGAATGGCTTATAACTGTAATAAATGCACACTTCCTGAGTACATAAGTCTGTGTTTGCTCTTCATTTTATTCATCATGTCAAGAAATATCTAGCATATTAGAATATTTCTGGTTTGGAATCTCAGTTATGCAAAGTGTAAGCAATATACATGGCGAATGTTTAAATTTAGAAAAACATAGTAATAGACAAACTACCGTTTATAGGTGATTTTGAAGTCTGGCTAAGTACCACCGTCCAGTGGCACACTGTAGGACAATAACTAGGGTGTTGAGTTCAAGGCTGGCAGGCGGTACATACTGAACTCAGCACCAGCCTAATCTGCAAAACAAGACCCTCTCAAAAAAGAAAAAAAAAAAAAAGATAGCCTATCACCAGCCACAATCATTATTCTTCCTTAAAATACTTCTACAATTAAGCTGTGGGTAAAGAGCATGTCCACATGTATTTGTGGTTTTGAGAGGTGTAGTAGCACTTTTTTTTTTTTTTTTTTGAGACAAGGTCTTGCTTTGTAGTTCAGGCTGGCCCTGAGCATACTATGTAGCCCAGGCAAGCCTCGAACTCAGCAATCCTCTTGCCTCTGCCTCCCTAGTGCTGGGATTATAGGCATGAGCCACCACTTCTGGCACTGTTGTATGTGGAACTGATTGCTTGTGGGCATGAGTTACCCTACCTGGTACTATTGTATGTGGTTACCAGATTGAGCCAGGGAATTTGCACTTGCTAGGCAGGCACCGGAAACACTGAACTAAATCTCTGGTCTAAGTAGCACAATTGTGGTCCTATAAATTAAAGGATGATTGCCTTAATATAGGTGGCAGCATATGGATTGATGAGAAAAATCGAGTTCAGGCAATTGAGCCTTTAAGAGGCTATTGTATATTTGCCCACCTCTGTACACAGGGAAGAGGGAACCCAAGCAAAACTTTCTCAGGGCCACGCTGGCCGGAAGTATTTCTATCTTCTAACCTGTGTCCCCCTGAGAAAGAGAAATGCATCCATTTTCTGTCTTGAAATGTCTTTGCAGTCCCACCTTTCACCACACCTTTAAAGGTCTGTGCTGAGAAAACCCAAATTGTGCAGAAATGTGAGATACTCTTGGAGATCTGTCTCACGATCCTGTTTTGCAGAAACTAATTTCAGCATTGATAGTTTTGGACCAAGTTATTTAAGATAGTTGGATACCTTTGTTCACTGGGGTAGACCTTGTACAATGTATGAGCCATGGTACCAGTTTCTTCCACACACCTCTCATACTTCCAGTTACCTCTTTTCAAAGAGCTAAAACAAATATCTACTTCTTACAGTTCAGGTACTTCAACAGGTCTGCACATCAAATTATTTCCTTTTCACATACAGTGTTCCTTGCTTTGTAGTTCTTTGTCTGTTATTAAAACTTAACCACCTTTCTCCACCTTGAGAAATGAATCCCTGTGAATCTAATGTGTCCTATTTTACCTCTTCTCAAGTGCAGTTCAAGTCATCAACTTGCTGTAATCTTTGTCTTTCGCTTCTCTTGCAATTCCATTTTAATCTAATTTTCTAATGTCTTAGGTATCTCACTAGTCTTTCAGGTTTCTCTTCACTGAGTGTTTATTCAACTGAGTCCTCATGACACTAATAATATTAAATAACATAAAAAGTTAGAGTTTATACAGTCAAGTTTCCTGTGTAATAGTTGAGTAAATAACATAGAACTAGAGAAACCAACATAAACAATGTTAAATGTTGAAGGTTCATGAAAATGTACCATTTTAAGAGGATGTACTAGGAAGGTAAGATCAAGCAGAGTGAAAGGAGGGCAAGGAAAAGATCTGGGGAGATTTTTGATTGATTTTTTTTTAATTTTTAAACGCTAGGAATTCTTCACATAAAGAGAAGAAAAATTACATGAATCTGTGGCAGGAGCCAATTTGATGCACTGTACGGATATGAAGGAATCTTTTACAAATTCTGAATTCCTATTATCATACTCTTTTAAGTACGGTGTTTAGAATACCAGAGAGGGAAGACACCATGGCATAGATTTTACATTTAACAAGATTAAACAAGGTACATTTTTTTTTCCATTTTATTTTTTGAGACTGGTCCCCCTTTGCAGTCCACCTGGCCTTGAAGTCACTATGCAATTCAGGCTGGCCTCAAACTCACAGCAATCCTCCTGCCTCTGCCTCTGGAGTGCTGGGATGACAGGCATGAGCCACCACACCTGGCCCAAATGTGACAAATTTGGACATCAGAAAATGTAGGTGGGTATTTATGTAATAATCTAGATTACCATACATTGGTGCTGATATGCAAATTGCAATGGCTGAAAGTACTTAGATTAATGAAGAATGAAATATTTACAAATGTAATCATTTCCTTATTTAAGTTACATGAGGACAAATTTGGAAAGGAGATTACTTTCTAGAGGACTGGTCAGATTATGGCAGTAATATGGTTAGAAAACAATTTTCTTGGAATCCCTGGAATCTGGATCTACTAGTAAGATTTTGAATCGATCTTTCTGTATAAAATCTAATCACTTCATAAGACCAAAACTGTAGTTTGATTTAATATAATATAATGGAACAAGACAAGAGTCCTTCAAAAAACTATCTCAGCCAGGTGTGGTGGCTCACGCCTGTAATCCCAGCACTCAGGAGGCAGAGATAGAATTGCTGAGTTTGAGGCTTGCCTGAGCTAGATAGTGAGCTCAGGGCCAGCCTGAACTACAAAGCAAGACCCGGTCTCAAAAAAAAAAAAAAAAAAAAAAAAAAAACTATCTCAAACTCAAGGAAGGAAAAAAAAAAACATATATTTCTTTATCATCACCTTAATACTAGTTTTAGATTTGTCCCTCAATATTTTAATTCTCTATGAAAACATTAATGTCAAAGATATATAGCTATATATTTTTCACACATTTGTACATATTTATGATTATTCCTAAAAATTAAAACTTTTTATACCAGCCCAGAGACAAAATCATTAGCCGTAGTTCAAAACTTGCATGAATATTTTCCAATAGAATTTAAATTAAAACATGAGTTTTGCTTCACAGTATTCAACTGTTCCTTAGTTTCATTTCAAATTCTATGTACAATGTCAGAGGAATTGTTGATATACTTATATATAAATTCCACATAAAAATAGATTAAATGGAAGAATAAAAGCAGAAATGAATATAAAAATTAACCATATGTTTAGTTGGCTGTGATTGTCTAAGATTTTACTGTCTTCAGTGACTGGAAATTTTATTTAATTGGTTAATATGTTGATTGAATATCAGTAATGTAAGTTTATATTTCCATTTTACATTATATGCCTACATTTATTACTAGTGGATATTTGTGATGATATGGAAGAAACTATTTTGTTATATGGACACATAATTGAATGCTCAAATTTCAAAATAATATCTGACTTAAGAACATTTATTACTTTGTTATTGCAGCATTTTCAGTTAGGAAATTAATAGTAGTACTCAAGTTAAACAATATTCTATATATTGATTTACCTTTACTAGTGAAATAAATGTCAACAAAAATTCTAAAATATCTTTGATGTAATTTTAAATATATGTTTACTAAAATAAAGGAAAATGTGGTGGAGGAGTGAGTAATGATGGGTAAAGAAAAAAGTTTGATGGTAATAAATAAAAGGGAAACATCTTATGTATTTAGGGGTGGGGGTTGTGGGGTTTGTAGGGGGATGGAAAAGATGAGAATTAAATTGTGTCATATACTGTTATAATTTCCCAATATTGAGTGTGATCACAATACCAATTAAAAAATTTTAAGGTAATGAACAATAGGAAAAGTATGTTTCAAATATCAGCTGGGGGAAAATACTCAATTAGGGGATATATGAAAAACTATTTTTATTTTTCATTAAAATATGGATTAAAGTTGTTCTACAATAAAAAGTTATCATTTCGGGCCGGAGGGTTAGCTCAGTGGTTCCGGTGCCTGCCTCGCAAGCGCAAGGTCCTGAGTTCAATCCCCAGTAACCACATATAATGCTGGGCGTGGAGACTCACGCCCACCAACAACCAACACCAGCATACCACAATGCCGGGCGTGGTGGCTCACGCCTGTCATCCCAGCACTCGGGAGGCAGAGACAGGAGGATTGCTGAGTTCGCGGCGGATTGCCTGGGATACATAGTGAGCTCAGGGACAGCCTGAACTACAAAGCGAGACCCTGTCTCAAAAGCAAAAAAAAAAAAAAATATATATATATATATATATATATATATATATATATATATATATATATATATATATGTATCATTTCACATAAACTTACTTCCGCAAGTCATTAAACTCACATCTTAGACTTCTTATATAACTTTTATTTTTTAAAGTAATAAACCTTTCATATGACACATCGATATTATTTCAAATATAAAATTTTATCTTGTCTTCAATAGATTTTAAATTTAAACTGGAGTTGTCTCATTTTTCACATCACAGATTAATGTAGCCCTATTCAAACAGCTTCACTGATGAGAACATCATTGAAACCTCCATCACTCATAAGTGACTTGCTGCTCCCAACCCAGCTGACCGCTGAACAGAGCTCACACTGTGGTTACAGCATGTTACACATAAGCCAGGGAAGCTTCTTTGTACATTAGAGATTATAACTGTATGACAGTGTCCTGAAATAATTTTCCAATGATAGCAAAATAATATTAAATTTACATGTACAAAGAACATTGTACCCCATCAAAGTGACTTTTTCAGTAACCATAGTAATTGTAATTCTTCATTTTAATTCATTTAATTAGTATGTATTTTGCAGTACATGCTTGTTACAGTATCCATATTGGAAAGTTGATATGTGTACATAACACATCTTTTTTTAATTTTTTACCACATTTCCTGCCCTTCCTTCTTTTGCTAGTTTCCCTTCCTTCTTTTTAATTCTTGTGGACATTACTCATTTTAGTTCAGGTTTATAACATATACTTGCCATATCCATATCTGCTCATCTAAGAACTCATTGGAGAATCTTGAAGGTGAATGTAGAGGTTACATAAGGAAAATTTCTGAATTATCTATTTTTTTAAAAACATAAAAACACAATGTTATGGCATGCATTACAAGTCCTCACGAAAAAAAAACAGAAATTACATTCCATAACACCTTTCTAAAATTAAGTGTGAGGAAAAGATATGCTGTCAGTCTCTTTATCTCATTTGCATAGACACAGATGATGAATACCATTTCACTATAACTAATAGGTGACTTTTTCTAATTCCTTCCCCAAGCCATATATGTACACAAACAGACACACACACACACACACACACATGCACACATCCAGTAATTCCTGAGATGATAAAGAATTAAATGTATTATATTAGGGTGACAATGATTTTATTTATTGCTGTTTGGTCTAGGTTCTGCTGTTCATGTCGACACAATGTCATTTCCTCCTACTCTTGGAAATAAACAGAAAGTATATAAATCTTAACAGCTCCCCCTTCTAAAATATGAAACAACATCTAGATGGCCACAGTTTCTACTCATGTCAACTCTGAGCCACACAGGCAAGAATTTGATGCCTCTTTTCTTACAGTGGAAAGCGGAACAGGCGAAGTACTGTTTGATTTAGTTAAATGTTTACACCATGAAAAGGGCAAGAAACCCACGCTTATTATTTGGTGTCATTTGTTAATCACTTTATGCTGGTATAAGTTTTAAAATGTGGCTAAATATGTTCATTCATCTACAAAGAAGTGAAATGGATTCCTTTGCAAAAAGAAAGGAAGAATAAAATAGAAAGCATATAGTAAAGAAAAAAGAAGCCTATAGGAAGTTGTTGTTCTAATAATAATCTTCTATTATTAATATCATTATTACTGGTCATTATCAATAATTCAACATGTCTTTAAAAGCACTAATACTTTGCAATAAAAAGGAAGGGTAGAGCTTCACTAGGGAAGCCAACAACTCTTTCACTTCTAATTTTTATGATGTTCATATGATAAAGTTTATTGCAAAGGCATTTCATACAGGTCAGATTTTGTTTTTTATATGTATAGATACATACACATATGGAGAGAGATCAATTAATTTGTCTAGTCATAGTACTGGTATGTGTATATGTTTGTGTGTATGTGTGTGTGGTGGGAAGAGCCTGTTTGTTGGTTGTTGTACCCTAGAAGGGACATTTGCAGCTACCATTTCAATTACTTAAACAGAATTTTTATTCAGTTGAGACAGGTGTTTCCAATGGTTACACAACTCCTTGAAAAGTTTTTTTTTTTTTTTTTTTTTTTTTTTAAGACAGGGTCTCACTTTGTAGTTCAGGCTGGCCCTGAGGCTCACTATGTAGCCCAGGCAAGCCTCGAACTCAGCAATCCTCCTGCCTCTGCCGCCCGAATGCTGGGATTATAGGTGTAAACTACCATGCCCAGTTTTGTGGTGTTTGGTTATTGGAGATCAAACTCGTGACCTTGTGCTTCCCAGGCAGGTGCCTAAATCACTGAGCTAAATTCCTGAAAGATTCTTAATCTATCCTTGAATCAAGTCAAGCAACTTGGCCTTGTTGTGTGAGGACTAGTTTCACAGAAGACAAGTTTTCACCAACCAGGGTTAAGTTGGTGATGATGGTTTTAAGGTCATTTGAAGGATCATGCAATTTAGATCCCTCCTGTGCACAGAAACAGTTCTCAGGATCTGTCTTCTAAGAGAAGCTAAGACCCCTGCTGGTGACAGGAGGCCGAGCTCAGACTGATTTGTTAGAAGAGGCAATATTTAGGTCACTCCCTCACTGTCCTGCTCTGGGTCCTAACAAGCCATAGATCAGTCCTGGTCAGTCATCAGGCTGGGGATGCCTGTATCTCAGTCCAGAACCTGTGCTCGGGTCTGGCTGTACAATCTTGAATTTAAGTTGTTAAAACCTCAAAATTACATTTGTTTCTGTGTATGTTTTAAATTGTATGATCTTACAAAAATATCATGATAAATTGTATTTGGAAATTAAATTTTAAAAATTACAAACATTCTACTAAGCATGACATGGCTGTGAAAGTCTTTGTATATTTAGTGCTGAAAATTCTGTTTATGTCTGGGTTGATCACAGCTTCATCATTTTGTTTTTCACAAATAATTCACTCTATATCATTATTGAGCTGACTGAGGATCTTGGATTTCTTTTTCTTGCTCTATATTTATATCTAAGTGATTTTTGCCCCCCATTTATCTATAAATTTTGTAAGCTAGATTTCACTCCAATATGTAAAATAACACATTATACTAACACTGTACATGTCACTTTCTTCAAATGGATTATAAAAGATTCTTCATGAAAGTTCATGAAAATCTTTCAATATTATACAGATATTCTTTTTATTAAATACTGTAACTAAATGAAAATAATATAATTCTCAGTCTCAACTGAAAATCTGGCTTTTCCTTTAAAAATTAAACTAATTGTCAAGCAAAAATTAGATGATTATGACTACCTTCAGAATTAAAAGATAATATAGGGATAAAACCATAACTTTGTAATACTTTTCCCCCTGTCTGTATGTTCACTCAGTAACACTGAGTCTCAGTGCTAGCTAACATACAAGACAGTATTATCAACAGTGTACATACGGTACAAAATAGATAACATAATAAAACTTTGAAAGTATGTATTTTCATATATGATTTAATTAGAATTTGAAGGCATGCCAAAGAAATCTAAAACATACATATCCAACATATACTATTTATATCTTTTTCTATGTATGTTACTTTAATGAACTTGTATATATATATAATATATATATATATTTGAATATATACATATATATTGTATTTACTTTAAAATATGATTTTCATTGTTTACTTCATTGCTAAGAAAATGTTTAATCATTTCTCAATATACAGTTTAAAACAAGGAAAACATTATATTCAGGACTAATGTGCTTATCAAAGATAGGTGACATGTCTACAGTAAAGTGGAAATGTCTATCTTTGATTTGGAGATAGTAAGTACCATTTGGTACACTTCAGAAGCCTCCATTTCAGAGAGAACATTATTTGTTTTTTTAATGGAGACAGTTAGTGACATTGGGTAAATGTACCCATTTTAACAAAAGTTATTCTTCAATCTAAAATCATCCCTAAAATCCTAACTAAAAACTGATGGTAAAAAAGGAAATGAAGCTTTTGCATATAGGGTCAGGGGGTTATAGGATGCGTAGGAGAAAGGGAAAAGTGAGAATTAAATCATGTCATATACTGGTACAAGTTCTCAGCGTTGGGTGTAATTGTTATGTGTACATATAATGTACCAAAGAAGATTCAGATAAAAAAAAATGAGTGCACTCCAAAATAAAACTTGTACACACTTATTTCCTAAACTCCTGCTCATAAAAATTTAAAACCAGCACATCATTTTGATGTATAATAGCCCAAACCACAATAATTGATGACATTCTAATGACACAGTTTTACTTTTATGTTTCAAAATGAAAAGGTACAAAGATATGAACTTCTTTAACAAAACCACCTCAAAGCCATCTTCTTCTTAATTATTTTAAAAATTTTAAGACAATATAACATTAATATTTTAAATTGATTTACCTGCCTTGGGAATGTAAATCGTCTTGCCTCAGTATCTTAGAAAACTGTGATTACAGGCATTTAACAATAGTGTTAACTACATTTTTACTTTCTTAAGGCAATTTTGTTTTGGTCACAACTTCAGAATTTTGGAATCCATCTCCCTAAGTTATTTATTTATCCATAAAATTAAGACTAGAAGAGAGAGTACAGATACATGAGTATTAAAACTTAGCATTTGGGCCGGAGGGTTAGCTCAGTGGTTCCGGCGCCTGCCTCGCAAGCACAAGGTCCTGAGTTCGATCCCCGGTAACCACATATAATGCTGGGCGTGGAGACACGCCCACCAACAATCAACACCGCATACCACAATGCTGGACGTGGTGGCTCATGCCTGTCATCCCAGCACTCGGGAGGCAGGGACAGGAGGATTGCCGAGTTCGCGGCGGCTTGCCTGGGCACCATAGTGAGCTCAGGGCAGCCTGAATTACAAAGCGAAACCCTGTCTCCAAAAAGCAAAAAAAAAAAAAAAAAAAAAACAGCATTTGTGTGATCATTTTAATAATTTTTATTATCTCTATATCTTTGAAATGTTTCAAGTTCCATTAAAACCAAAGGCTATACATAATAATATGCTTGTCAAGTTTGTTTCCAGAAAGAATTCTATTTATCATTCTAAAAACTTGTGATCTACATATATGCTTTTAGAGATTTATGTGTAAATTTGAAATTATATCACAATGATTATAAAGAAGTTAGGACCATAAAATTATCAAATTATAATATATGTATCAAACATAGTGACTCACATGGTTGATATCCAATATATGTTAAATAAAATGGAAACTAAAATCATCCCTTAGTAACACCGAAAAAAAAATATTTTTTAAAAGTTATGCTCTAAAGTAAGAACTAACACTAAGAATTTGCTACATTTTGTGCTATATCTATATATAATATCTATCTATATATCTATGTCTCTGTAATGTAGAAATTTGCATCTCAGATTGATTTTTATGAAGGTAGTGAAGAACAAAAGGAGTTAGAAAAAGTATCTGGAAAACAATGACTCATCGTTAGATCTCTAGGAAGACTGGAGAGTGTCCATTTTCTGCACGTGGCCTGAGAGAGAGAGCTGGGACTGACAAGCTCTCAGAGCAGGCGACTGGTGATCCAGCCCCGTCTGTCTGGTTCAGAAAGGCGGTAGCGTGAGTCTCCCAGTCGTCTTCCTTCCGCAACACGGAAGGAGCCAGTACAGGCACCAGTGCTCACTGCTGTGCTGTTTGTAGAAAAGCCTAGGACCCGATGAACTCCCATTGTAGTTGTGTGTGTGCTACTCAGATTTAACAAAGTGTGTTTGTGATCTCTCTTTATCTCTCTGTCTCCGTCTCTCTCTCTCTTGGGCTCTGACCTTTGCTGTCTGCCTCTGTCTGTCTGTCTCTGTCTCTCAGTAGGGTGCCTCAGTTCATTTTCTTTTCCTTGTGTAAAGCTTAAACTCACCTAATATGGATTTTATAAGTAAATGCCTGCTCAGATATCGTCTCTCATCAATTTTTGGTCCATCTATTGACTATGTTATACATTTATTCAATTTTATCATTTGGGAAAAGATTTCATTACAGTTTCCATTTTAATATAGATTTGCTAGGAAATGTTTGTAGTTTGACAAAGAAAAGAAGCTCTGGTTACAGTACAAATCATACACAACAAAGACATTCTACACATAGTCAACCAGAATCTGTACTCCTAACTTTTTATTAAAGAACAGCTCAACTGTTGTTATATTATTATTTTATATCTCCACAATAGTTCTAAGTTCTTCCCTCCTGTACTCGGTTTTTCCTCTCTTGTCTTCAACTTTAATTTTCATGCCTTGTCCCATGATTTCTATGGTCTTTATTGACATCATTGAAATGTAATTCAAAACCTAAGTATGTAAACTATAATTACTGTTAAACTATTACTAGCTTTTCGTTTTACTTTTTACAAGTAAAATCCTTGCCTTTAAGAATAATCAGCCATCAGTTGATGTTGAGATGAGATATGTCCCTCCACCTGTGTGAATTCACAGCTGACAAAGTCAGCTGACTTGGAAGAGTACGTATTCAGGGTGAGGAGTGTTCTCCCTGTGCTATCATTGTTAACTATTTTGAGTGTCACCAGAAATTCATCACACGTTGTCACTGTTGATATTATTTTAATATTCCATAATCCACAGTATTTCTATTTATCTTTTTTAAAGTAAGAAATTTTATCTTTGCACAAATTTATTCAAAGTGCCTTTGTCTTATATTGTCTAAATTAGATTTCTGCTTCTATTTTCTTAAATTTATATTTCCTTTGTTCTATACTATTACAGTTGTCCTTACTATATTTCTTTTTATAACAAAAATTCATAAATCTTATTTTCATTGTATTGCTTTTATACTTAATGAATAAATGAGTGTAAATACAAGTGAAAAAGAACTAAAAACCTGCAGAATTCTATGGATAAATACAGGATATCTGTACATGTTTATGGGAGTAGGCCGTTCTACGTCATAATTTTCTTTTAAATTTGAATTACAGGGCATTTTGTTAAGAATAAAAATGCATTTCTTATTCACAAACATCAAGTTTTCAGAGAAAGACACAGAGGGAAAGCAATAAAGAATCCAGCAACGGACCGAGCCTAAGCTAACAGTTGTGGCTTTGCCTTGCACGGTGCCTCCTCGGTCCCACCCCCGGGCGCGGTGCTGGGCCAGGACACCAATGATCTCCACATTATAGCTGATATTTAGGCTTCACCTGACTGAATTCCAAGTGTTCTGTGCCGTAAAATACATCATCACATTTAATTGTACTCAGAGTTACTGAACAATATTCTACAAATGTATTTAACTGTGCAGTGTTTTAACAGTTAGGAATATTTATGTTCATTCAGAGTACAAAAATGAGTGGTGATTGTAATGAGAATATGTGTCACACTCAAATTCTGACAAATGATAAAATATTTTAGTTAATGCAAAAGCATTTAAGCAATCGGTGTCCCTTATTAAGATAGATCTTCTGCTTGAATACGAGTTATATAGAGGCAGACTATACAGGCAGTGTATAATCTAAAACACGTACAATGGGTAAGGCTTAAATACTAAGCACTCAGTACAAATGTAGAATGAATGAATGAATCAATAATGGAATCAGCTCTTTATGAGTTAAATGACTGATTAGTGCACAAAAATAGAGAGTCCGGGGGAGGAGAAAAGACAGGGAAGGAGTGAAAGGGGAAAAAAGAAAGGAAAGAGGGAAAGGAAGGAAGGAAATATTTATTTGAAATTCATTTTTTCTTCAAAAACTATTATATCACATATAATCTTTGTAAACATCAAGATGAATTCACCTCTCAGTTGGATTAGAAAGGATTCTTGTCGACTTTAAATAGAAAACTTTTTCAGTTCTTTAAATGGTTGGGAAACTGAATGTTTGCAATTTGAATAAAAAGTAGGATGATTTCCAAAGAGAAATTGAGTTTTTAAAATTCAGGTCTTTCCAAAGGGAATAAGAGAGCAGTTTTCTGTCTGCACAGCGCATCGCCTGCTGTTTGCCTTAAACAGTAACTGTTCTTCCTTTGAACTTTTGCCCCATAAAAATAGACAGAAAAAAAAATCAAATGAATTCAAGTTAAACATTTGGAGTTTTCTTGGAAGAGCTATTGTATATTACCAAAATGTCAAGCACTTCATGCAGACGGTTTATGTTCGTTGCTATTTTAAGAGGAACATTCCAGAAACTGTAGCTGGTCGTGATGAGAGCCCAGGGTGCGTCGCCACCTCCTGAGAGCGGGAAGCCCGCAGAGGAGCACGTCGGCAGGGGGCGCACGACCTCTGCGCCGCAGGACGCGGCCCGGGGACGCAGGCTGTTTGTTCTCTTAGGCGTCTCCTACACTCTGCTTAACAAGAGGCATCTGGGGAACAGCTGGTGTTAGAGGGCAGCTGGCAATGCAAAGGGATGATGTATCTAACCAAGGTAGCGAAGATACGGTTAGATATTCAGATATGTACAAGGAAATATGAAAAACATGAGCACGTTTACTGATCAGGTTAAAAATTATATTTCCTGGGCCGGAGGGTTAGCTCAGTGGTTCCGGCGCCTTCCTCGCAAGTGTAAGGACCTGAGTTCGATCCCCGGTTACCACATATAATGCTGGGCGTGGTGGCTCACGCCTGTAATCCCAGCACTCGGGAGGCAGAGACGGGAGGATTGCTGAGTTCGCGGCGGCTTGCCTGGGCACCATGGTGAGCTCAGGGCCAGCCTGAACTACAAAGCAAGACCCTGTCTCCAAAAAGAAAAAAAAAAAAATATATTTCCTGCTTATTTTACTCAGATTAGGAAATGATTTTAAGAAACTTGGATTTGAAAGGTCTCATTACGGAGGAGAAAGCTGTTACTAAGCTTCCTTCACATCTCTATAGAATGCCATGCTATACCCAAACTTTGACCCATACACACGATGGTAATATGTTCCTATATTATGACATGGTTAAAATATATGAAACCAAATGTAAAAAATACACTTCCGATGGATCTTTTTAAATAAATAGAATTTATGGGTATGTTTTAAGGTTACATTGCGATCACATTCCTCATTGAGAATTTGTACCTGTACATGATACATGTTGATTCTAATTTTTCCCGTGACACCACCCTCTCTTCAATGTCCTGCCTTCCATATACATAAGCTTTGTTTCTGTTTTTAAAAAGGAAGAAAAAAACAAAAACAAAAAAAAAGTGCTCATTGATTATAAGAGGCATGAAGTAGACAAGCACAGATTCTGAGGAGCTAAAGTAGTTTTGTAAACGTCCTAACTTCAAGGCTTTGCTAGTTTCTGTAATTTTATTTCTGAACTTCCTTGCACTGAAAAATGAATAACACTGAGCATGGTGGCTCATGCTTGTAATCTCGGCACTGGGGAGGCAGAGGCAGGAGGATTGCTGAGTTTGAGGCTTGCCTGGCCTAGATAGTGAGCTCAGGGCCAGCCTGAACTACAAAGTGAGACCCTGTCTCAAAAAAAAAAAAAAAAAAGGAATAATAGTGTTGCCTAAATTCAAGGAAGTTCAGAGTCTACATGCATGTATACCAAGCAAAACACCGCACTGGAACTAATAATATATATATATATATATATATATATATATATATATATATATATATATATATATATAGTGGAAGTACATTATTTATATAATCTATATGTTAAAAATCCCTACTGGCTAAGATTCTCTTCTAACCTCAGAATCAATACGTTGTGCACTTTTGCCCCACGTGACAGACGTGCACAATGGCAAGCAATTAGGGCCACTAGCTAAATACTGCTCGCTGAGGTCAGATAAGACCAATTTTTTTAATTGAATTCTTTTTTTAATTGAATTCTTTATTGGCACATGTTATATACATCTCACAATCACACAAAACATCAGGAAATTTGAACCAGTATATGACACGAGCTAATTCTCATTTTTACCCACATCCCTACCCACCCACACCGCCCCACCCCCTAAATACATGCTCTTTTACTTTCTCTCAGAATCATTTTTATTCCTTCTCCTCATTACATTCCCACACCAAATTCCCTTTGGAAATTTCCCATTCTACAAAAACTCACTTTCTAGAGCTCATTTACATCTACAGGTGAAATAAGACCAAATTTTACCATTTTACTTAATCTCATATTTTTCTAGCTATACATTTTGTAGCACATTTTGTATCTTTGTGGTTTTTGTGTGTGATTTCACTATTTAATATGACTCGAAGTATGATGTTGATGTACTTCTTTACTATTTCTTGGTGAAAGAAAAAAGTGCTATGTGTTGTGGACAAAATTTACTGCTTCTATTAGCTAAGCATTATTGAGATGAGTTATATTGTTCTTGGCCATGAGATCAGTATGTATGAACTGATGATATTTACAGTGAGTAAAATATATTATTGTATTACTTTAACCTGGTACCTTCAAAAGTTTACATTAAAAGAGCTTATCATCATTTATATTTTTAAAAATAATGTCAAGTAAAATATTACTCATCAAATGTTGAAACAAACAATTTTGACTGACAGAATAAATAATAATTCTCTTGAGAAAATAATCTCAGATCTCTCACTGGTAATTAAAATGATAACAGTATAATAAGAATGAAGGAAAATAAAGTGTGATTGTGCTAAAATACATTGATAGGTTTTTCTTTTTATATTCTCATTAAAATAGGTTTATTTATGGAGTTTTCATCATTGTAATGAATATTTCATTTAACAAAACAAAATTAAATTAGATTTAATATTTGCACTAGTTTTACTTTAAAATAATATTCCAGGGACACTCTGGGTGAATCTGAACACTTATTCTACTCTTACTAATATGACTGATATTCCTGTTGTTTAAAATGTTTAAATGTACACATCATCTCTGTTGATCTTCAGAAATCTCTATCTTATTCAGGGTAAGGATTACTTGTCTCTCAGTTTTGCATGGAAGAGAGCCATTGTGTGAGAATTTCAATATATACAGCAAAAAATAATAGATGACCCTGGGTTTATGACCTTGGGCATTGCTGTGATGGAAACTATATAAACATTAAGAAGCGATTTTTATTTTTTCAGTACTGGGGATTGAACTCAGGTCCTTGCACATCCAAAGTTGGCACGGTACCATTTGAGCTAAATCCCCAACCCCAAAGCAAATATTTTTTAAAAGGCAAAAGTTTAGGGAGAATAACTTTAGGAATTTGTGTAACAGTGTAAATAGTAGATGACAATATGACTCAACAAGTCAAGAGGCTCATAAATTCAGTGTAGGTCTCTGTACAGCCTTTAAGCTTTCCATATTGTTTTACTTAAGAATATCTTCTTAGATTGTCCAATAGCTCTTCTGGGCAGTCACTCCACTATTTTACCCTTCTACCTTTTACCTTATTCTTATACAGTATATTCTACTTTATTTGAACTGTAAACAGCAGAAGACACCTTTGGTTTTAAAGTCTTTACAAGTTGTGCTTATAAACATTAACAGTATTAACCTCTATAAAGAACAATTCTGCTGAAAAACATAAAAGTACCATATTTAGACTTTTAATCTATCTCTACTGGTAATAACCTTGTTTAAGTTACTCATTTTGACAATGTTCAAAGGATTAAGCATTATTTCATATAAAATTATCTTCACAGCTAATCTTTGTGAAATATTTTTTTCACTTATGAGATAGCTCAAAGCACCACACATATGGCAAACAGTTTTTTGCCAAAAAAGCACTATGCTCTATTCTGTTTAAGAAATAGAAGTTTCATTACTCATAACACTGAACAATGAGAAGTTCAGATCAAAGGCCTTGGTAATTTAGATCCTCTCAATTGTGCCTTCATTAAAGTTGGAAAGAAGTCCTCTGTCTCTTGTTTCTTCCCGCATACATTAATTCACTTCTGGGTCTTCAATACTCAAGGTTGAATTAACTTCCAAAGGTTCAAATTCTATATTAGGATTAAGATTTCAATATACGAATTTCTTGAAGACATGATTTTCACTTCACAGCTCGCTTAGTGAACACACTTTCCATCCACTGTTGTTTTTTTTTTCTACTTTCATTTTTAAAGATAAGCTTAGTAGTAGTTTTGAAAGAAGAAATTTGGAGGAAAATATAGAAATTCAGCTTATATCCTATGTTAAGATAATTTCACTTAAATTCCTTTAAGTTTATTTCAGGAAAAAAAAAGGTAAAACAAACAACAAAAGAATCTATTCGGATTAATAAAAAAGAAGAGTGTCCATTTAAAAGATAATGAGGCTGTTTCAATAGACTTTCAAATATAGTATCAAAAACACCAAATCAGGATGTAAGTAGTCAGGTCCGGGAAAAAAATTAAAATACTAAATTGTAAAGATTATATATTTGATGAGTGTATTTTCTTTCTTGTCAATAGATCCAAAGACTCAAAACTCACAACTTCAAAGAGCCAATTACTTATTTGGCTTATGATTTTAAAGAATTCTGTCTATAGTAAAAAGAACCAAATATAATATGCAATGGATTAGACTTTAATATTAGTTGAATTAATGGTAATGGTTCTGTCTATTATAATGCTTAATCAAGCTGCACTACTAAATTAATATGGAAGGCATACAATCTTATCCAATTTTTTATAAGCCTCTCATTTCAACACTCTTAAAAGTCAATTTTTATATTCATCCTCTTAGTTCCAGTAAATCAAATTGAAGTATTACAACTTATCCTTGACTAGCCTATTTGGTACCAAAAATGCTCTTAGAAACACCAGCACAGGTAATTTGCATTTGTAAATTAGTATTGCTGAAAAAGTTTTTAAAATGCCCAAAGAATAAAGTATACTTTTGAATTTTGCCTTATTCAATTTTTATACAATTATATCTAGCTCTCTATATAATATTGGTATGTATGCCTTTTTTATGGTTTTCAAATTTTTAGACATAACATCTATAATTAATGTAATATTTAATTTGCATATTTTTTCAATTGCTGTAACAGATAGTATTTATTATAAATATTACACATAGGACGGAGATTTAGCTCAGTGGTTCTGGTGCCTGACTTGCAAGTGCAAGGTCCTGAGTTCGATCCCCAGTAACCACATACAATGCTGGGCATGGTGACTCACGCCCACCAGCAATCAATACCACATACCACAGTGCCGGTCATGGTGGCTCACACCTTTAATCCCAGAACTCAGGAGGCAGAGACAGGAGGATTGCTGAGTTCCAGCTTGCCTGGGCTACGTAGTGAGCTCAGGGCCAGCCTGAACTACAAAGCGAGACCCTATCTCAAAAAAAAAAAAAAAATCTATTAGCTGTGAAGAGAATTCTCATCACTCCCCATTAATTTCTTATGCCAAGCATTATCCCATTGCTTTGGGAAGTGTCCCAGTGTGAATTTTTATGTTTTCTTAACAAGAGGTGCTATCTACTTTCTAACTAGGTAAATACCACTTTGGCTGAGAGAATGTAGGTCAAACCCTAACACTAGGAATTAAATACAGTGTTTAATTCTTAACCCTCTGTGTAATCTTTTTAGGAGATGGGAACACTGTAGATATGATAAAATACACACTTATAAGAAGTTCAAATTTTAGCCGTAAACCCAAAGTCAAAGTCTGATATTCTTCACATGATAGATCCTGCAGAATTATTTCCAGGTTCTTAGTGTCCTGAACAGAGAACCACAAAACCACACAAATGAGGTATCAGGCATGTACTTTTCCGGGTTTGTGGAGCAAGAGTGGCTGGCTCAGAGACACCCTGCAACCCAGAGGACAAGAGAAAAGGGGCCTTTGCTTCGGGAGCTCCTGGACTCCTTCTCTTCCGTGCAAATGAGAGATGGGAGTGACGGCCGGGAAAAGCTCACTTGGTCTCCACCACTTTTGAACATTCTTATCGAAAGACTTGCTTGGACTCGAGGTAAATGGAAGTGGAGAACTAGAAATTCTAGCACTTTTCTGATTGGTCTCAGGCCGGTGCTCAGGAGCTGCTATCGTCCTGGATCCTGCATCCTCAGGACGTGCCCGACCAGATCTCGGTGATGTTGACAGGGATCACCCCGCTGTCGAACTGGTTTGTCACAGACTTAACCTTCCACCTCAGTTATAGGAAGAAATAGCGACATGCAGGATGGAGGAATGAAGGCCAAAACTGGGCTGGCGTTTCTATGTGCCGTGGAAGGCCGCGTTCCGCCGTCATTCCTCACAATTAAGAGAGGCATGGAACAAATCTCGGTCAGAGATTTTAGGAATTACCTGACCGGCCTTCTTGAATTCAGATTTCTAGGCTTTAGTGCAATGAGAAAATAAGCTCTTCTTATAAACCATTCATCTTGTGATATCTTGTTAGAGGAGTCTTAGGAAACCAATGCGATTTTCCTTGAACGCAAGCCTGTCCTGATTAGTTTTACCCATCAAAACATTTTAATGGCAACAGTCCTTGGACTAATCCTCACCTTTTTGCACTGTATCAGTCTGGGAGATTTTTCATTTCAAATTTACTGGAATTTATAATCTCTTCCCCTTTGGGGACTGGAAGCAGTTGGCTCTATTAATCTGGCAAAGGCCCTAAGGGGCGGAGACTCCCTTGTTTTCTTTTTATTTCTGGGCACAGCTTTACCTCGCCTCCTCGGCAGCATCATCTCTGGATTGTAATATTGTGGAAATACTGCCAATGGTAATTTACACGGCCTGTAATAATTCAGTTTTCCAATATTCATTGCTAACATTTTACTTTGAAAGGCGAATATCATGTGTGCAATGTTATCGGACAACACGATATGAACTATTCTGTGAAATGTTGTATTGAAACATATCTTCCAAGTCCACTGATCATTTCCCACGTTCCTTCCCCACTACTAAGTAAAATGTGGTGGAGGAGTGAGTAATGACGGGCAAAGGAAAAGTGGGATGATAATAGAAAAAGAGAAACAAAGCTTATGTATTTCAGGGGTGGGGGGTTGGGTGAGTAGAGGAAGGGGAAAAATGAGAATTAAATTGTGTCATATACTGGTACAAACTGTCAATGTTGAGTGCGATCATGATGTGTATACACAGTGTAGCAACACAGATAAATTTTTTTAAATGCTGTCTTTGACATAAAATAATTTTGCAGTATTTCAGTTTTGTCAGTTATATAACTTATTAACTATATTAAGTGTATTAATTTATTCAGTATAGACATTCATTTGTATACGTTGAAAAAAAGGAACATGACAGCAAAAAATTCTAGTGATGTCTTTCAAAATGTTTCTTCTTGTGCCGGGCATGGTGGCTCATGTCTGTAATCCCAGCACTCGGGAGGCAGAGACAGGAGGACTGCTGAGTTCGAGGCTTGCCTGGGCTACATAGTGAGCTCAGAGCCAGCCTGAACTACACAGCGAGACCCTGTCTCAAAAAAAAAAAAAAAAAAAAAGTTTCTTCTTAAGGAGACATTTAGGTGATGTTTCTGAATAGCCTATGAAGCTTTGGAAAATTTATTGCATGTTTACATTTGTATATCAAGAGAGGACTGTATAAGTTATGTTTTATTCCTTATCTCTCTATGGATGCTTGCGGTTTTCTCAATTTCTTGGACTAGTGGAATAATGAACAATTATAAGCTGTTATTCAGGAGAAGGATTAAGTCTAATTACACTGAGTTCTACATATCTTGTCCAGTGGGCTGCTGGATTTGACTGGAACACGATGCATTATTTAGGTGGCTTCTATGTACAGAGAGCAGACTGAACTTCTGAAAGATCATACTGAACAGCGTTTCACTAATTTTCTGACATCTGCTCAGAGATTTGCAGGCTCTGCACTTGTGAGAACCAGCAGGCAGTGCTTTAGTACTACAGACATTTCTCGCGAGATTCCAAGATTCCAATGCTCTCTGAAAAAAAAAGAACACTGGTTGGCCCTTCAGCTCTTTTTCACTCATAAGAGGAATGCCACATCTTCTTTCATTTAAAAGTTATTTAAAATTAGCTAGCAAGTGGAGACTGGATAAAGAAGATGTGTTTTTTTTTTTCTGTAAAATGGAGCATTACTTTTCCATAAAGAATGATAACTTTGGGCTGGAGGGTTAGCTCAGTGGTTCCGGCGCCTGCCTCGCAAGCGAAAGGACCTGAGTTCGATCCCCTGTAACCACATATAATGCTGGGTGTGGAGACACGCCCACCAACAATCAACGCCGCATACCACAGTGCCGGACGTGGTGGCTCACGCCTGTAATCCCAGTACTGGGGAGGCAGAGACAGGAGGATTGCTGAGTTCGCAGCGGCTTGCCTGGGCACCATAGTGAGCTCAGGGC